>JAYMFT010261186.1:0-10768 GCA_038088735.1 Panulirus argus
ATGTGAAGAGAGCAATGCTTCGAGGTAGGAAGGCAAACAGTCGAAAAGTTAGGGGAACCAGGGCAAATTATATGACACCAAAAAGCAAAGTTATTGACGGTATAGAAAGTATGAACCAGATGGCTTCACAAAGTTAGGAGACTCATGATCTACGAGGAAAACAACTGGAGACTTGTTATCATACAGAAAAATTGTGAATTGTTTTCAGCTGGTCAGGTTGCCAAGTATTCATGTTAATCTGTTTGAAAGTCAGAGAATGTGTATTGCATTTACATCAGGTAAGTCTGGGTCCAAAATGAAGCTCGGTACCATAGAAAGGAAACCTGCGTCAACAAATATATGATATTAACCCAGACATTGAAATCCAAATTTTTTTCGGCCCCGGTTCCGTGAACTGTTGTCGGCAAAGGGGTTTGAATGACCTGATGTGGAAATTTACTCATCCCAGAAAATGAACACTAGACATACTTCTTAGCATTCCGTTCCAATATCTAACCTTACAAGTCCCATCACCTTGAGCTCGTATGTCTCCTTCTGCAGTAGGGAAACAGTTATTACTGTTGCTTTTCTTATATTTCATAACAAGAATGAGTACTCTAACCCTGGCATGACGAAGATGTGTTTTCAGTAAAAACCAGCGATATCGAAGGTGTAGTGAGATGAGGTTATAGTGAAACCTGGGAGTGGAAATGACAGTGAATGGAACCCTAAGGGTGGAAGTGAGCTATAGGGTGGGTGAGGGGGCGAAGACACATTAAGAAGTGTGTGGGAGGAGAGAGCAGTGTCTGTTAGGGCAAACATAGGTATGTTTGAAGGCATAGTGGTCCTAACAATGTTATATGGATGCGTCTTGATTTCTTCTTTTCTTTTAAGGCTGGGCGTTTTGAAATGAAATGCATGAGGTCGAAACATGGCGTGAGGAGGGTTGTTCGTGTACAGAAAGAGCGAGGTGTGGTAGTAGAGTAGCCTAAATGTAGAACTAAGTTATACCAAGATGATTTGGTCACTTGGCAAGGAAGAACGAAGAAAGTCCGACTTGGAGAATTTACCCGTCAGAAGTGGAGGGAGGAAGGCGAAGGGAGACAACGAGAGGGATATGTAAGGGAGGAATGAAGGTGGCTGTGGGGTATCGAGACATGAAAATTCTGAAGGGTGAAAGGCTCGCATGAGACAGATTGAACCGTATCAACGTGGTATGTAGAGGGATGAAGTGCTGCCAGTGGGTTGAGCTAGGGAGTATGAAGCGATCAAGGTGAAACGCGGCAAAATCTGTGGAGCTTGGTTGTGGGTGGGAGGTTCTGGTTTCATTGCAGTATTGTAACATTAAAGTATGAAAGTACACGTGAGCAGATGATGCCCGTTTGTTTGATCCTGACGCCCTCCTACTAATTCTCTAAGACGGGGAAAACAATTAGACGTAAAGAAAGATTCAAATATAATTACAAAATCATGCAAACTATTGAGAAGCTTTACCATTACAGGTGTAGTTTGAAAAAAAGGTAACTTTTCAGTCGAGGCTTTTGTACTAATAGAAAAAAATCTGTTCATTTTGACTAAAACATTATAGGCTGTGCTCGTCTGCCAAAATGTTATAAGCGGTTCCTTGAGTCCTGAGGTCAACCCAATATATTGATATCCAACAGCCTATGATGACCCCGGGGTGATGTGGCGTGAACACTAAAAAATTGATCTTCTACTGCTACAGTACCATGGACCGAGTGATCCCCTACTGGTACAGTACCATGGATGGAGTGATCCCTTACTGCTACAGTACCATAGACTGAGTGATCCCATGCTGCACTACCATTGACAGATTGATCCCCTAGTGTTACAGTACCATGGACTGAGTGATCCCCAACGCTACAGTACCATGGATGGAGTGATCCTCTAATGCTACAGAACCATTGATGGAGTGATCACCTAGTGCTACAGTACCATGGTTGGAGTGATCCCCTAATGCTAGAGTACCATGGACGGAGTGATACCCTAATGCTACAGTACCATGGATGGAATGATCTCATACTGTTACAGTAACATGGACGGAGTGATCTCATACTGTTACAGTACAATGGATGGAGTGATTCCATGCTGCTACAGTACCATGGACGGTTATCCCATCCTGCTACAGTACCATGGACGGAGTGAGCCCATATTGTTACAGTAACATGGAATGAGTGAATAGATACTGCTACAGTACCATGAACTGAGCGATCCCATGCTGCTACAGTACTAAGGACGGAGTGATCCCCTACTGGTACAGTACCATGGATGGAGTGATCCCATACTGCTACAGTACCATGGACGGAGTGATCCCATAATGCTACAATACCATGGATGGAATGATCCCCTAATACTACAGTACCATGGACGGAGTGATCCCCTACTGCTGCAGTATCATGGATGGAGTGATCCCATACTGTTACAATAACATGGACGGAATGATCCCATACTGCTACAGTACCATGGACTGAGTGATCCCATACTGCTACATAACCATGTAGGAAGTGATCCCCTAATGCTACAGTACCATGGATGGAGTGATTCCCTACTGTTACAGTGCCATGGATGGAGTTATACCCTACTGCTACAGTACCATGGACGGAGTGATTCCATACTGTTACAGTACCATAGACTGAGTGATCCCATGCTGCTACAGTTCCATGGACTGAGTGATCCCCTAGTGCTACAGTACCATTGATGGAGTGATCCCCTTCTGTTACTTTACCATGGACTGAGTGATTCCATACTGCTACAGTGCCATTGACGGAGTGATCCAATATTGCTACAGCACCATGGATGGAGTGATCCCATACTGCTACAGTACCATGGACTAATTGATTCCATACTGCTACAGTGCCATGGACGGAGTGATACCCTAATGCTACAGTACCATGGACGGAGTGATCCCCTACTGCTACAGCACCATGGATGGAGTGATCCCATACTGCTATAGTGCCATGGACGGAGTGATACCGTAATACTACAGTACCATGGATGAAGTGATCCGCTACTGCTACAGTGCCATGGATGGAGTGATCCCATACTGCTACACAATCACAGACGGAGTGATCCCACACTGCTACAGTACCATGGACGGAGTGATTCCATATTACTACAGTACCATGGACTAAGTGATTCCACACTGCTACAGTACCATGGACGGAGTGATCCCATACTGCTACAGTACCAATGACTGAGTGATCCCCTAATGCTACAGTACCATGGATGGAGTGTTCCCCTAATGCTACAGTACCATAGATGGAGAGGTCCGCTACTACTACAGCACCAGGGATGGAGTGATCCCATACTGCTACAGTACCATGGACGGAATGATCCCCTAATGTTACAGTACCATGGATTGAGTGATTCCCTACTGCTACAGTACTATGGACGGAGTGATCCAATATTGCTACAGCACCATGGATGTAGTGATTCCATACTGCTACAGTACCATGGAGGGAGTGATCCCCTACTGCTACAGTACCATGGAGGGAGTGATCCCCTACTGCTACAGTACCATGGACTGAAGGATTCCATGCTGCTACAGTACCACGGACGGAGTGATCCCCTAATGCTACAGTACCATGGACGGAGTGATCCCTTACTGCTACAATACCACGGACGGAGTGATCCCCCTAATGCTACAGTACCATGGATGGAGTGATCCCCCTAGCTACAGTACCATGGACTGAATGATTCCATGCTACTGCAGTATCATGGACAGAGTGATCCCTACTGCCACATTATCATGGATTGAGTGATCCCATACTGCTACAGTACCATGGACGGAGTGATCCCATATTGCTACAGTACCATGGACGGAGTCATCCCCTAATACAAAGGTGCCATGGACGGAGTGATCCCCTACTGTTATAGTACCATGGACGGAATGATTCCCTAATGCTACAGTACCATGGATTGAGTGATCATATGCTGCTACAGTACCATGGACTGATTGATCCCATACTACCACATTACCATGGACGGATTGATCCCCTAATGCTACATTACCATGGTTGGAGTGATCTCCTACTGGTACGGTACCATGGATGGAGTGATCCCTTAGTGCTACAGTACCATGGATGAAGTAATCCTTTACTGCTGCAGTACCATGGATGGAGCGATCCCCTATTGCTACAGTACCATGGATGGAGTGATCCTCTAATGCTACAGTACCAGTTTCTTGATCCTCGTGTTTCAATCGGACTGTTGTGTATCGTGTGAACCTTACATAATTAAAGTTCCTTACAAAACTATAACCAGAATTTGCAGAGGACTGTGCAAATCTTCATCACAGTAGCACAGACATAGTTCAAAGACGTATTGTTATTTTCCAGAGTGAGATTTTGTCGAAACCAATTGAGAAGAAATTCCTTGCTCTTACTTTCACCTTTCCTTGCTAACTTTTACCGAGTTGTGATTGTGGACAACATGTATTACATTTACTTGCAATGCCTCAACTCCTTACGTACATTCCTTGCCAGATCCTGGAGGCGATGTAGGTAAGATCTTTCTTCTCGGGGAAGTCGCCCCACCGAGGCTGGTCGCTGGCCTGAGCCGAGTCCATCTTGCGCACCATGTTGACTGGGCTGGGGATGAGAAGGTGGGCACGTGAGTTGTGGTATAGCACACCTGCCTCTCACGCTGAAGTTAAAGGTTTTCACTGAAATGAAAAAAAAGCTTTATTCTAATATGTTGAACAAGGCTGAGGTTAGAGAAGTGTGAATGTTAACAGTAGAGTGAGTGTTACATTAGTAGGTGTTACAGTAGAGTAAGTGTGTTACATTCGAGTTAATGTTGCAGTAGAATGAGTGATACAGTAGCGTGACGTTACAGTAGAGTGAATGTTACAGTAAAGTGAGTGTTAAAGTAGTAAGTATTACAGTAGAATAATTATTACATTCAAGTGGTTGCAGTAGAATGAGTGATACAGTAGCGTTACGTTACAGTAGAGTGATTGTTACAGTAAAGTGAGTGTTACAGTAGTAAGTGTTACCGTAGAGTAAGTGTTACATTCGAATGAATGTTGCAGTAGAATGAATGTTTCAGTAGCGTGACGTTACAGTAGAGTGAATGTTACAATACAGTGAATGTTACAACAGAGTGATTTTTACAAAAGAGTGAGTGAGTACTGCAATAGAGCAAGTGCTCTAGCAGCGTGAATAATACAGTTGAATGAATGTTACAATAAAGTGAATGGTGCAGTAGTGTGTGTTACAGTAGAATAAATGTTAGAGTAGAGTGAGTGTTACAATAGCCTGAGTGTTACAGCAGAATGAGTTTTACAGAAAAAATGAATGTTACAGTAGAGTGATTGCTGCAACTGCGTGACTGTCACAGTAAGAATAATATTACAGTAGAGTGAGTGTTACAGTAGACTGAAAGTTACAGTAGAGTGAGTGCTACAGTATGATAAATGTTATAGCAGAGTGAGTGTTACGACAGAATAAATGTTACAGTAGGGAGAGTGCTACGGTAGTCAGCGTTGTATCAGAGTGAATGTTACAGTAGGAAAGTTGTTACAGTAAAGTAATGGTCACATTTTCATTGCGGATCTAATAATTTCTAGACAAATCTGATGAACGTTTTTTGTTGTTATACGAAGACTTCATATCAGTCTAGATAGTTGTTATCATTCCTGACCTTTAGGTGTTATCATCTCGGACATTTAGTTGTTATAATCCTTGAAATTTGGTTATAATTCCTGGCATACTGTTGTGTTATCCTTCCAGACATTCGATTCTTATTATGTCTGATTTGAATTTGTTATTATCTTCGACATTCAGTTGCTATCATTCTTAACATTTAGTTGTAATCATCCTTGACATTCAATCGTTATTATCTTCGACATTCAGTTGTTATCATCCTTAACATTTAGTTGTAATCATCCTTGACATTCAATCGTTACTATTCCTGGCATTCAGATGTTATCATCCTTGACATCAAGTTGTTATTGTTTTTGTTTTTTGATTGTAATTATCCCTGACATCCAGTCGTAACTTTGTGACTTTCAGTTGCCAGTATTTCTGATATTCCATTGTTATTATTCCTGACGTGTATTTATCATCATCCTTAACAAGCAGAGTTATTATCTTTGATATTGAGATGTTATCATCCCTGATATTAAGACGCTATTATCCCTGACAACATCATCTTCGACATTTAGACGTAATCATCTCTGACATTTTGTTCAGAAAAGGGATATGAGGGGGACCTGAGGGCAGCCGTGTTACAGACACTAGACTCGGAAAAGACTTACCTTACTGTGTCTCCATGTTTGACAGACACATCAGGTACTGATCTGCCTTCATCTTTAGATCCTTACATGTCTATACAGATATCCTTCCTCTTGTGTTGTCTGATGAGCAAAACAATGTTTTACCCGCAGTCTCGGCCATTATGAGTCCTACAAAACAGTCCTGGCCAGAACAACGTAGACACTAACACATTTGGTTATCATATGTAAATAATAACAACAAACGATTTGCAAACAAAATCCTAACAAATATTGCAACTTCTAATCTCTAAACACCCCTCTTTTGGCTTCCTTCCCTCACTTTGCTCCTTGATATCTAGCTTCTTTTCCGGCCGATCCATCTCTGTCCTGTCCTGTCCCCTACACTTTTTCTCCTTTTGTTCAACGAGTTCCTCTCCTCCACTAATATTCCAATGCACTCACACGCTGACGACTCAACACTGCATTCATCCACATTCTTCAATTCTACTCCTTCTTCTCTCACTCGATCTGCATCTCGCTTTGACACAGCTTCCACAATAAACTCGGACTTGGACAAGACATTTCACCGGGGTACACAAAATCCCGTTAAGTTTAATGCCTCCAAGACCCAATTTCTTCTCACCTCTCTATGAAAGCTCCTCACAACTCCTGTCTCTCCTTTGACGGTTCTGTGATTCCACTTCTTGACTCAATGAACATACTTGGTATTACTGTAACATCCACTCTTTCTTGGAAACCCCACATTGCGGGAATAGCTAAGTCTGCCTGTAAGAAATGGGTGTCTTGTTTAAATGTCGAAACTTTTTCTTTTCTGAATAGTTACTCCTTTTATACACTGGATTGATTCGTCCTTGCATGGAGTACTGCTTTCACATTTGGGGTGGTTTTAGCTCCGTTTCATTACTTGACAGAGTTGAGTCGAAAGCGGTCAGACTTATAAACTGTCCCAGGCTAATTTCCAAACTTGATCCCCTTGCCCTACACCCCAGTGTTGATTCACTTTCCCCTCTTCTACAGGTATTACTTTGGTTTTTGCTCCCGAGAGCTGGCTGCTTATATGTCCCCACCACTAGCTAGACCACGCAATACTCGGCAAGCTGCTGCGTCAAATGATTATTATGTGGCCATCGGCAACTCAAAAGTGGGTCGTGTTGATGCCTGCTTCTTTCTCTACACATCGAAGCTTTGAAACTCTCTAATTCCAATGTCTTTCCCAATAGCTATGATCTGGCACATTTCAAGAGACAAGTCTTTCAGTTTTTCAAAAATTCATAAATATTTTCCCTTATCTTTTCTTTTTCCGTTTCATAATTCTCCATATTTCAATTAAGGCCCGGCCTCGATGAGGACTTTTGTCCGTGACTGGAACCTTCAACATAAAAAACAAAAATGAACTATGCATCATGAGGATGCATAAGGGACGACCCAGCCATATGCGACCAGACCTGGTGAGGGATGAGTTGTGGAGGAAGGAGAGATGCCTTCGAGCTGGCCATGCTGGAGGAGAGGAGGGGAAGGAGGCTATGATAACTCTCTTCTTTAACTCCTCAGTTCACGATCACGTCAACATAGACCAGTTTCTTGGAATTGAGAGAAACTGCAAACGGAGGACACGAATAGCATGATGAGCATTGAAGTCAGTAAGAATACAGTTACAATAAGTAAGAAGAAAGTAATTCATCCAACAGTACAGACTAGTAACAATGAATATAGATATGGATCCTCAATACCAGGTACAGTGTCACCCAGCAGTGACCTACCGTGCCACCCACCCAGTCTTTCACGCCGTGGTCCCTGTTCCTAGTATCTCCCGTAAGAGTACCCACCTGAAGCACCAGGAACAGTGCCAGCCAGCGTAGTGACCTACAGTGCCGGCCACCCAGTCCTTCACAGCGTGGCCTTCATCCCGGTACTTCCTCAGTTCCTTGGCCAGCTTGTAGTATTGCCATAAGTTCTTTTTGCGGATATAGAAGACATTGTTCCTGAAAACTTTCTTGAGCATTCCCACGGTGGCGGCAGAAGTGACAATGGTCAGCTGCTCCACGGCTCCCTTGAACCAGTTCAAGATAGAGTCCTCGGTCGGCTCTAGCCAGAAGAATCCAAATATGTTCCATCTCAGGGCGAAGCTGACGGGCTCTGGATAGCCGTCGTAGATCTTCAGGAATGTGAGAATTTCCCGGGTTGGAAGTTCGTCAGAGTCTGAGAGCACGAAGAGGTCATCATCACGGAGACCTTTGAGGAGAGGGAGGCCCTTCTCCCCAAGGTAATACCTAAGGTAGGCGTCGGCGGCCCAACCGTTGTGTCGCGAGAGGGACGGGAAGAAACTCATGTTCACATACACGATCTTTTCCTGGAAGATCCTCAAGTATCCTTGTCGGAACCTGGTGAGGAAGTTGAGATCCTTCGGATCCCCGTGAGCCGTGTAGTTAGACTCAGCCACGATGAAGACGTCGACCACGTCATAAAGTTCGTGCATCCTCGCCTCGAACATGGCGAACTCATGATTGACAGTGAGGCCGTTGATCAGTCGTCGGGGCACCTCCCTGCGTCTAAGATTTGTGTCTGGGAACTTGTTTATATACAAGCCGAACCAGGCCGCCTCTGGGATGCCGCAGTCCAGTCCGAAATAATTCTTCAGGCAGTGGCAGTGGTTGCTAGAAGACTGCACAGTTCTCTCTTTGTCTGTGCCGTTGACGAAGCAGGTTCTGCCTCGCCCCATGTCTTCGAAATAAGTCCTTGTGTCGTCTGTTAATATAAACTCATCCGGCTGACCGATGTTGTACCTTCTAAACTTGAAGTTGTTTGTTCCAGACACACTGAGAGTCCCTCTCATTCGGTCATTGCCCTTATCCCTGGATCCAGTCAACGCACTCACTCCTGAAGTACCCAAGCTCTCTTTATTTTCATTACTGTTATTTTCCATGTGCTTCATATCATAAGTTTCTTTATCTCGACCAGAGGATCTTTTTACTGCAAACTGGTCCACGGTGCCTGTGGCTGTTTGATCAAAGTTTTTGTCCTCTTCCTCCAACAACAAGACAGCCTTGTCATCACTGCGATAAGTGACAAATTCCTCCTGATAACCTCTGCTCAGGACGGGGTCCTCTTCCTCATCTAACCATTTCTCCTTATTTTCTTTATGACTCTTACCATTTTCTTTCTCGTTGTAGTCTGTTTCGAGATCATTACGAGGAACACCCACTTCGCTAGGCAGAGTCCAGAAAATGTTTTGGTACGGTGGTCTCTTGTCATGGCTGCTCAGGTGCTTTAGTCGTGGTCTAACGCTCTCAGGTTCCTCACTATCATACTTCCTCGCCATTAGTTCATCATCCCTCGTCGGTCTTATATCATCCACTGAACCACGTTTCCCAAGCTTGCTATATGCAGGCTTCTGGCGAAGGTCTTGAGGAGGACGCTGAACAGCGACAGTAGTGGTGAAGAGAACGACGTATTGGTCCACCCTGCTGGGAACCTCCATCGTGGTGGCACCTTCCGGCGGCTGCTGCTCCAACAGGAAGAGGACGAATACCGCCACGACCGCCTGGAAAGAGGGGATTTATAGTCCATCACGATCCTCTGGAACGATGCGCCACCATTACCTATTTCAGCCTCACGAGATTTACGTATATGATATTACTGTTGAGGAGTCTAGCAAAAGTCTAAGAAATATCTTAGTCTTTAAGATTACTTCCACTTAATCCTTATCCTGACATAACCCCATCAACTAAATGACCGAAAGTATAGTTATTTTTCCTAACTGATTCGACCATCATTTTAAAGCATCAGATCAAATCTTAATCACGATCCAGGTAATAGCCAAATTTCAGTCACTACAACAATAGGTAGGTGGTACTTCGACTCACATTTAATGGTTACTCCACAAAATGTGATAATCTGGAGATGTTGAAGATTATTCTACTGGTGGTTATGATTTGACGATGATGACCTTCATTACCTTAAGACCCTGGCGTCCTATAGGCTTAAAACCAAAAATCAAAAACAAAAACGAAGAAAAAAGCAATACCTCATAGACACACTCTACCTCAGGCAGACCTTAAATCTAAGAAAGACTAAAGTGTTTCCTTATCTGGTCTTTCGTTACTCATTCATTGAACCAACTATTTCTTAAATCACTAATGCTACATTAACTTAAAATGAAAATATTCGTGAATCACTCATCAGTTAACCCCCTCAGTCGTTGGGCCACTAGGTAGACAACACAGGTAGGGACAGGCTACGAGAAGTTTCCTAACATGATGACCATAGATGTTGTAAGCTTTCTACTGCCCCACACCACATGGCTCCATACATTCCTATAAACGGCAAATGTACTATATGACCAAATCTTTGTATATATGTGCAGGTCGCTGTCATCATCGCCTGGTGAACAGTCATTAAGCCATATGTCAGAGAAACAAATTCATATCTAAGGCTTTTGACAGGGTGTGGCATTGGGGTCTCATTTCTAAACTCCCCTCTTTTGGCTTCCCTCCCTCACTTTGCTCCCTGATATCTAGCTTCCTCTCCGGC
>JAYMFT010261197.1:0-10768 GCA_038088735.1 Panulirus argus
ATAATAATAATAATAATAATAATAATAATAATAATAGTAATAATAATAATAATAATAATAGTAATAATAATAATAATAATAATTATTATTATTATTATAACAATAATAATACTAATGATGTCAGTCTATTCATAAGACGTCGTTCCGTCGCATAATGACAATTCCCCACAGGACGTCCTCGGTGTTAAGGGCACTTTCCTACACGACCCGAATGACCTCTCGTCCCCCATGGGTGCAGGAGACCGGCAGAGCTTGTCTAACGTTCGTCCTCAACGAGACTTTATTAACTCTTCTGAAAAGCTGTATTAACACAGCGCAAAATCTATACCACGTTTCATTAGTTCTTATGGTAGATGGGGCAACATTGCAATGTTCTCGACCTCCTTCGCCCGAGGGAAGACACAAGCGACACGGCCAAAACTACGGCTGTAAAAGATAAAAAATTCTCTCGACACAGACAGCCCTCAACCAGTTCGAAAACTGTGCACGACACCGAGTGTAAATCCAGTCCAAAAAGAATCCATTGTAAAGCGACCGAAGACAATGAAACATCTCACCAAGTGTTGCGGCTTTTGTTCTGGTGAAACACACGAGGGACAATGCAACGGAGAGAATGGACGGGAGAACACTGAAGGACGGGTCAGGTGAACTGATGACTGTAGATCATCTTCACTTTCCTCCTCCTTCCCTGCCACCACTACATAAAACTTCCGTACCTAGACGACAAGCCATGGCAGTCAGCCAGCCTTTGGGTGACATGAAATGCTGGAGCAGAGTTCGAAGCTTTTGATGGGACATCTTGAATTTCTTACAAGAGATGATGGAGAACAGCCCCAAGGTCGTACAGATAGACAGCCGACCTCAAAGGGATATGGGATCTTTGGGAATATAGGAATACAAAGGAATTCAAACACCAGCAGATCACTGGCTCCTTCTGAGGCTGTTTGTGACGGAGGAAGAGATCCGAAACAACACACCAACAAACGTAAATCAGAAGTTTGGGAGTGAATTTGGTGGCACATAACATAATCATACATACGTATTCTAGAAATTTTATCATTCTCCCTTCAATCCCCTTGATAGAACAGTTTGCTACCGAAAATCATGGTACTCAAACTGAGTTATAGATTAAAAGAGTCGAGGTAACTGATTAAATTCTGAAGTTAAAAGGTTTGCTAATGCTACCGGCCATAAAGGACCTGGGGTAAAGGAGGAGGCAAACTTATCATGGCCTCCACAACCAGTAGAACTGACAGACAGGTCAATACAGATTCCACAATGTTTAATACGTTCCCTCCAGTGTCTAAACTCTGCGTTGCCAGTGGTGATTCTGAAGACTCCGCCCCAGCAGCGTGGGTTCACCGTCTGGTCAGCTCATATGGTAAGGTTCCCGTCTCTGGAGTGACCTCTGGGAGACGAGAAACACCTAAACATATCGTTAAATCTCTAAGGAACACAGCTGAACTGAATCGCCCTGCCCGTGGCGTGTCTTGATCAGAAATCCAATAATTTAGTGCTCCTAAAAATATAGTAAAAACACCCCGTGAGTGTAACAGTACTTGTCCATATACAACTCAGCAGATGCCATCTGGGTAGGAACTTCACGCTAGGTGATTGGGACAAAACTTTCTAGTTGAAGGTGCGTGTGGCCCATCAACTCTACCTCACCCTTGGACTGTGTGTGACCTTCAGAGACAAACAGGGATGCACAGAACGAACAGAGACATTTCCCTGTTTACTATGCAGGGGAGAGCACTGGCCCTGCACAAAAGTTTATGTGAAGGTCTTCAGAGAAAAGGTAATCAAAAATACACAACCAAAGAATCCTCTCTGGCCGTCTTCTCGTTTAGACAGTGCTTCTGTCAGTGGATGATTGACTGGCTTCAACATCTCGGTATGCGATCGTCTGACAGTGATTGAAGACTCTGTAAGATACGTACCTACAATCGCTGCCCCAGCCAGCGACACGCCTCTAGTACAGGAGGAGGCGATACGCACTACGAAACAAACGGACAATCCACAAACGTCAAATACTGTAGTGGTCTCAGACCAGCCATTGTATGCTAAAGCCACAGTCATAATGTGGAGGCAAAGAGACAGGTTTCATACCATCACACCATCTGCAGTCAACTGGTCGTCAATACCGAAAACAGATTTCAAGATGGCCGGAAACATCACTTCCATGAATCGACAATGGTATTACAGCCAGTAAGGCACATGATGTAAAGCGAGACCATCGAAATGAGACTAAGATATAACGTGACCGATAAGAATGAGGGGGATGTGAGGACCAAAGGGCGGTTCCACGGACTAAGAAGGTCAACCCATGCAAAGCTCTAGGCCGTCCTATCCATCACGGGTGCGACTGACCAGCCTCGTCCCCCCGCGCACCACAAGCGTGGCTGGCACGCCCCGTCCCCGCCCACTCCTTCTACAGGTCATAACTCACAAAATTGGTTCATCTCGTCCCTGCGCCAACCTGGCCCAGGGGAGTCTGCACCCTCCCAGCTGAGAGGTAGGCCACTGTTACTCCCAAGAATTGCAGATGTGATTCTAGGTTGTGCCAGAGGTCGTCGTGTGGGAGTGAACAAAGGCCACTTTGGCGCGTCGTGTGGGCGGGTGAATGGCAGACGAGAGGACAAATGTGTAGCGATTATCGTAATGTGTTCAACCCCCCCCCCCTCCCTCCCCGCCCCTCGCTGATAACATATGATACAACCGGGAAATTTTAATTGCCCGAGTCTTCTCTCACCTCTTGCATGCAGGAGACCTAGCCACCGCCATGCATGGCCCTGACGTATCTACACACGACACGCTCGTTCATCAACACCACGAATTCTTCGTGCAACCACCCTCCCCCCAACCACCGCCCCCTCCTCACCCAAAAGCATTACAGTGAGCATCACAGAACCTCGTCTACATGATTACCATTATATTTGCCGTGTAATCGTCCAGCCGAGGTAGAGGTGAGGTGTGTATCGCTACTGGTGTCGAGCCCTTGTCTTGTGGCGTAACGAGCGACCTGCCACCTGTTACCTCACACTACAAACACCCAACACCTCACCAAGACCGACCCTTCACTAATCCCATCTGGTCCCGTCGGCCAGCGTGGAGAAGAGGAACCTGGTTGAGCCAACACTGACGACCTCCCACACACCCATCAGTTGCCAGGGGATGGGATCTCATTTAAGATGCTGAACACCTTTCGTGCCTCCAAGTCCTGTTGGAGCAGAGCCAGACCCCATTTCAAAGACGAGGCAGGGCAGAGAGGGTCAAGGAGGGGGAGATAAGAGCAATGCAGGGCAGAAGAGGTCAAGTGAGAGAAAAAGTATACGAGTGTCTAGAGAAAATCAAAATCACAAAGAACACATCACGGCAAAGGATGTTGAGGAAGGTGAAAAAAGAAGATAGCAAGGGAAGAGATGTAAAGGTGCAGGGAAAAACAGAATGAAGAAAAGCAACTGCAAAGAACAGCACGGCACAGCACGGACGGCTACGTAAACAGAGAAGGAAAGTCTCCATAATAAGCTGTTAAGCCCCAAGTCGGCGCAAACAAGAGACGTGCGTGACTCCCAGACAAGAGGTACAAGACACTATTGGGTATCCTTGAGAGAGAGAGAGAGAGAGAGAGAGAGGGGGGGAGAGAGAGGGGGGGGGACGTCGAAGCAACACATTCCAAAGCGTCGTGATGAACACCCTCAACAGAAGTAAACCCCCACCCACCCACAGTACCACCAGTACACACACACAACAAGACAAAAATGCGACATTCACGCCAGGAATATCAAGGTTTACGCTATAAGGAACAGTACACAAAAACGTCTTATAAAGTGGACAATGATAGATGCACTAGTAAAGACATACGACTGTTGCGACTGGATATACGGTTGCTGTAAGATACTTTCTTTGGTTGCTGGTAGTCCTGGGGGAACACTCAGGTAGTTTTAAGGGGGAAATGGAACACACACACACACAGGGTGTTACAGGATAGTAAGCAAGAAAGACGCACACGTAATTTTATAGAGTGGGAGAGCTAGTCAGGTCTGGTTACACAGGATATGGCAAGGTTTCTCTTTATTCTGCCAAAAAATGGTAGGTTACATCACACTACCATGGCAAAGTGGGTCTAGGTAATATTGGCACCAAGGAAATCGGCCTATGAAACATTTTTATGGCAAAGTCGAGGTAATACTCTACGGCAAGGTAGGTCACAGTATTTCTGCTACGGCAAGGTAGGTGAAGGCAATACTTACTACTACGGCAAGGTAGGTATGGTAATACTACTGCAGCAAGGTAGATCAAGGCAACACTACTGCAGCAATATAGATATTGGCAATACTACTGCAGGAAGGTAGGTCAAGATAATACCATTACGGCAAGGTAGGCCAAGGTAATAATACAACGGCAAATGAGGTCAAGGCAACGTTGTCAAGGGAAGACAAGTTAAGGAAGGCAGATCATGCAACCCTGCCTGGCCACGGTAGGTCAGCTAGAACATGTCGAGCAAGAGCGGGATGGCAAACAAGAGTAGCACGAACGACAAGATAAACTGGAGTAACAAAACAAGTCAGGCTGGCGGGCGGGGATGAGATAAGCGAAACGGTTCGCTCGACCCGGTTGAAAGCAAGACTCGGTGGGCATCGACCCCTTAGGCGGGTGGGTGTCCGGCCGAAGTCAGGCACCACAGACCAAGCCAGTCCCCCCAAAACCATCTCTCTCTCCCTCTCTCTCTCTCTCTCTCTCTCTCTCTCTCTCTCTCTCTCTCTCTCTCTCTCTCTCTCCCTCCAAACTGATATCTCCATCGGCTTATATTACCTTTTCTGCCCTCTCACTTTCGACTTAAGCTCGTGTACAAATATGAAGCCTCTCTCCCTCCCTCTTCGATATCTAGTCTGCTCAGGGAACACTATCATCAGTGTTCACCATGGCATTCACGCAACCCCACTTGCACACATACACACAAACAACGCTCACTTATGGGCAGTTACATTCCTGCAGGGGGAACACTTCGGCAATATGACCGCTTCCTTTCTATCCAGCTACTCTCAGCATTCTCGGCCGCACCTACCAAGCCATCGCCGCCCTTCCCAACCCCAGCCTCTTGAGCCCACATGACCTGAGGCGGAGTTACGAAATACTGGGCCGCGCTGCCACCCTCCCTCCGCCCTTTGTTAACCTGGCGCCCGACCTTTGTGGCGGAGGCGAGGTTGGTGGTGGTGGTGGCCCCCGCGCCCCGCTGACGGTGGGTCTTGTGCATCCCTCTTGGGCACTCGGGCAGAGGCCAGTGCGGACCAAGGCTTTACAGTACTGGCGGCAGCATAGATGACAGGTCTTCAAGCCTCACGGTGATGTAGGGTCATGTAAAGGCTCACTGTGTGTCACCTTTCTGAAAATGTTTTTACACCCTCCTACTTATGAAGTTTAGAAACGTTTGCAAGTCTTGATGTCGTTCAAGTGGAAACGTTTACAAGCCCTGCTAACCTTGAAATCGAAACGTTTACAAACCTGTTACTATTCAAGTCGAAACGTTTAAAAGCCTTGCTACCGCTCAAGTTGAAAGTTTACAAGACTTGCTACTGTCCATTGTGTAAACGCCTCACTAATGTTTAATAAGAAAGTTCTGATATTTCCCTTCTTAGCTCTTCTGTTTACATTTTCAAGATCCATTTCATGAGTTGAGTGATATCAAATCCTGTGGAAATAAAACTAGCAGATTTATGGTCAAACTGCACGATAAATCACACACACACACAAAAAAAAAAGAATGATATCATACGTTTTTTCTTTTGCTTTTTTATAACTTAAAAGTAAAAATATAACGAAAAATGTTAAGGAGGCGTAGTGCGTCTTACTACTGAAAAACGCGGAGAAAAATTAAGACCGTAAGTCCCAAAAATGGAATTTGATGTTATGTGGCTCGTCTGTCTGTCTCCCAACTACTATACCTTTACTTTGTTTCTCCTACTGCTCTCGTAATTCTACATTTTTTTCATTATTCTTCGACTATCTCAACTCCATCCATGAGACCGTGGCATCCTCTCACCCGCAAGTCGAGATCCTCTACCTCGGGAATTTCAACGTTCACCATAGAGAATGGTTGAATTTCTCCCATACGGATGGTGGGGGGACTGAAGCCCTCACGTTCTCCATTCTCAACGATCTAGAGCAAATTATCTCCAACCCTACCCATATTCCTGACCGCTGTGACAGCTCTCCTAATATTCTGGATTTATTTCTTACATCTAATCCTTCGCGCTGTAAATACACACTCTCACCTTAATTAGTTCACCTGACCACACTCTCATAAATGTATCTATCTGACCGGCACCTTCCCCTTCAGCAGCCCTTTCTAAACGTAAATATTAGCACCTCAACAAAATTGACAGGAAAAACTTAAGAAAATTCTTTTCTGATTTTCCTCGAGTAAATTACTGTCTCTTATGTGGTGATGCTTCTGTCCCCGACAAACGCATAACAAAGGTTATTCTTGCAGGAATGGAAGCATTTATCCCCTCTTCCTCCAAAACGACCTGTTCTTCCAATCCATGGTTCAACCGCTCCTGTTCTGAGGCCATTCAGGCGTATCGGACTTGGAAAAACTCCCCTTCCTCTGATTCCCATTTATCATTTATCAATGCCCGTAATGATTGTAAGCACGTTATCCGTAAGGCAAATCTTTTTTTCATTGAAAGAAAGTGCGATAACCTCTTCTAACAACTTTTGTCACTCTAACTTTCCCTCACGTTTCCACTCTGACGGTACTATAGATATCTCTCCCGCAGACAAAGCAACTCTCTTTGGTTCCTGTTTCTCTTCTAACTCCAACTTGAATGACTAACATTCCTTCACCCCCTGATACTCCTCTTACTAATCCTATGCCCCTTCCGGACTACCCGAAAAGCGCTTCTCTCTCTGGACACAAGCAAAGCTTACGGTCCTGATAGCATCTATCCCCGTGTACTGAAGGAATGTGTCTCTGAACTTGCACCTGTGCTTGCTCGTCTGTTCTGTTTTAGTTTAAAAAGCAGAACTCTTCCTTCGTCTTGAAAGCATGCGTTGGCACATCCCATCCCTAAGAAGGGTGACCGTTCTAACTCCTCTAACTATCGTCCTGTTGTTTCAAATCTACCATTACCAAAGTTTTTTAATCCCCCCTCAATTCCCATATCCTCAGACATCTTGAATCTCACAAACTTATTGATCACCAGTATGGCGTCCGTAAGGCGAGATCCATTTGTGATATTCTTTCCTATTACCCTGGAAGATTATGGGGAATCCTGTGTAGGTGACCTTGATAAATCATAAGCTTTTGACAGGCTGCAGCATGTGGTCTCACCTCTACGCTCCTCTCTTTAGGCTTTCCTCCCTCACTTTGCTCCCTCATATCTAGGTTCCTCTCCGGCCGATCCTATGTACGTGGCTGTTGATGGATCAGCTTCTCCAACAACAGCGGTGTCCCTCTAGGTTCTGTCATGTCTCCTCCACTTTTTCTTTTAATCAGCGATTTCTTTTCTTACAAAAATAACCAAATGCACACTTACGCTGACGAATCAACACTGCATTCCTCCACATACTTCAAATCTGCCACTTCTCTCACTCAAGCTGTATCTCGTCTCGACACTGGACAGGATATTTCAGTTGGGTAGACGAAATCTGGTTGAGTTTAATGGTTCGAAGGCCCAGTTTCTGTCCATCTCTCTATCGAAAATTCCTCATAATTTACGTCTCTCTTTTGACGGTTCTGTAATACATCCACCTCTTGACTCAAAGAATATACTTGGTATTACTGGAACATCCACACTATCTTAGAAACCCCATACTATGGAAATACCTAAGTTTGCCTCAAAGAAACTGGAGATCCTGCTTAGATGTCGAAATTTTTTCCTCTTTCGAACAGTTGCTCCATTTATACAAAGGATTAATCCGTCCTCGTATGGAGTACTGCTCTCACATCTTTGGTGGTTTTAGCTCTGCATCCTTACTCAGGTATATTCAGACTCAAACTCTCTCAGGCTGGCTTCAGAACTTGACCCTCTTGCTCTGAGACGCAGTGCTGGCTCACTGTCCCTCTTCTATAGGTATTACATTGGTTTTTGCTCCTAAGACCTGGCTGCTTGTATGCCTTCACCGCATGCGAGACCATGCAATAATCAACAAGCTGCTGTGTCACATGATTACTTTGTGGCCGTTGGCAACTCAAGGGTGGGCCGTTTCGATAACTGCTTCTTTCCCCATACGTTGAAGCTCTGGAACTCTCTCCCTTCTCAAGTCTTTCCCAATAACTATGACCTGGTACATTTTAAAAGACAGGATTTTCATCTCCTCCAAAATTCGTAAATTCTTTCCTTTGTGTCTTCTTTTATCCCTTTCATTAACTTTTCTTTATTTCAATTAAGGCCAACCTTTATGTGGAATCTTGTTCGTGACTGGAGCCTTCAATGTATAAAAAAAATAAAAAATTCAAGTCATACTGAATCACGGGCTTCGGGAGGAGGTTGGGAGAAGACAACACTAGAAATACCAAGACGAATAAAGTCTCTTGTCCCGCGATGATTAAAGTCCACAGTCACAGGCAGAATAAAACACACAGTAACGGAAAGAACGAAATCTTCGTTATCGGGACGATTGGGAATCCTCGATTCGAAAGGCGTCTTCGGCGACAGAACGATTCAAGGCCTCAGTAACAGGATTAATGGAATCCTCAGTCACTGGCAGAATTGATTTGTGCCGGAACCCCGACAAACTGACTGTGCTTCCCATACTCATCCTGTGAGCGGTAGCGCAAAAGGATTACAGGAGTCGCAAAGGGTCTTAGTCAGACCCCAGTGGGTTGATATTACATGCATTACATAGTTTCATATGTTAAGCTCTACCTCCTAGATGCAAAACGTAGATACAAACTTAAAATTTCAGGTATCTTGTTATTAACAACAAGGTGTTATGACACTTCCAGACACTGGCAGAATGAAGGCTTCAGTCCCAGGACGATTCAGATTTTCAGTCAAGAATGAAGCCTCCAATCCTAGGACGAGTGAAATCCCACTTTACGAAACGAAGTCTCTCACTCGGGTGAGGTAAACTGGTCTCAGGTGACGGGTGGTGAGGTGCAGGCCAAGGCAGGCACCAGCTCTGGAGTGGATGGCGGGGGAGAGGGTCTCATAGGAAATGGGTGGTGGAGGTCTGACGAATCGAGTGATGTTGTCATCAAAGTTAACGGGCAACCTGATCTTAAAGCTGATGAATCCTTACTCATTACTTTTACAAATAAGATTTCAGTTCAGATATTCTCCTTCAACAAGCCTCTAATCAGTATTCACATAAAAAAGTTACAGAATCAAAGAATGAAACCACATAGTTTATAGTGTTCTATCTATTCATAATTGACACCAACACAATGTGAGAAAATTTGTATACAATTACACACAATCGGAAAAAATCTGTAAAAAAATTTAAATTCGATATACGTACATATGATATAAAGCAAAAACTTAATAAGACTATTACAACCATATTCCACTATTGATTACCATACACGTACCACTGAATCTTAGCTATGCTTACTCTAAATCTGCAATCCTTGTATCACTTCATTCTATAAAGACAGTAACTGCTGAGTCTTGATACATACTATGATAAAGATATGTATTCTCATCAGCATGTATCCGTACATGTTACAGTTTTAAAACCATAAATCCTCGCACAATATCAATAACCTGAGTTACTCAGCACATCATCAAACCCATTACAATAACCCACAGCGCTATCTAACTCATTTCAGGAAGTTACAACAAAACCCAGTCACTGTATTAATAGATCACAACCCTTGCCCACTACAGTAACCACCTACATAACTTACATATTCGCTCCCCAACTCCTACGCAATCAAGCCCACTGCAATAACTTCTTACACGACCCTGTGACGTCAAACAGCCCATAACACAGCTGAGTCCAATGCAGTAACCCAACACACCATCCCAATACAATAATCCAATACACAAACCTACAAATATAACCTGCAATAATCAAAAACATAAACTCACTTCAGTAACCCAAAACACAAATTCACTACGCCAGCCCGCTAAAGTAACCTAGAATAACCCAACACATAAACCCACTTCAGCAACCCATTACAGTAATTCACTTTACAGCTAAAACCAAGAATAAAATAGAACCATTCCAATAATCCCTGGAGACAACTACTTCTAACCACAATTACCCACCAATCACATACGTGCAATCCACAGTAAGTGGATGACACACATCTAGGCCCACCACAGCACTCACCCCAGAACTAACCTACCACATACCACCAAACAAACGCTGCCAACCAGAACGAAAAATCGACCGTCAACCTTCTCCTTCTTCATCTGAAGACCCCAACACACGACTAACTCCTTGGGACGTGAACAGTTGATTAAAAAAAAATCTCAACACCGCTTGTCTTCTGTGACCCCCAGCGACCCCAGCACGACCCCGGGTTAAAACTGTCATAACCAAGATGTGATAACAGTGGAGGCGTTCCTTCAGGCTCGGGTTCAACGATTCTGACCTGGCCTTCCCGGTGTCCCTGGCGAGGCCATAAGGCGGGGCAGCTGTACCACCGGTCCAGCACAGGTCATATTCTGACGTACCAGGAACAGATGAGCAGACACACGGAAGTGAATTATCAGAAACTGCCTTAATAAGGTAAAAGGTATATCTATCTATCTATCTATCTATCTATCTATCTATCTATATATATATATATATATATATATATATATATATA
>JAYMFT010261208.1:0-10768 GCA_038088735.1 Panulirus argus
CTCTCTCTCTCTCTCTCTCTCTCTCTCTCTCTCTCTCTCTCTCTCTCTCTCTCTCTCTCTCTCTCTCTCTTATTTGCCCGACTAGTTGTTGGTTAGTTGGACTTTAGGCCTGTCAACTGCCAGGGTCATTAAGGCCGTTAATAAACACGAACATAAAAATCTTTAATACCTTCAGGTGTTAAGAGTGATTCTAAGACCACACACTTACACTCACTCACAGTGTACACGGTCCTCGACCAGCAGTGTAGCCATTACTTATGATTTGTACGCTGAGTATATATCCAGTATTGTCTTTAAATACTTTGTATATTACTTTGTGTTTATTCAGTGTGTATTGTATGATTACTATATTATCCGTATATGTAATTCTTTTCATTAAAGGAGGCGCTTCTCTTTTGTAAGTACATATTTGTGCGTTCTTGTGTACGTCTGCATTGAGAGGGCACATCTTGAGAGTGTGTAGCCTAGTATAGGCAGCGTCTGTAAGGGTCCTTCTCCGTATCCCAGTGGACTCCTTCATGACCGAAATTCATAATGTAATCACATAATCTTCACATCCCGCCCAATTTGTATACCACATTGTCACAGTTCTTTCCTAAGGCGCTGGTGTTCCTTTATTCATTAAATTCAGAACTAAATGTTATAGTTTTTTATATGATTCCATATTTGAGTCGTCCTCAGGTAGGGTAGGATGGACATTAAGCTTAGTGGGGAAGAGAACCTGGCTGGTGCGAGGGGTTACTTCAGTGACTGGGTTGAGGGGTTGGGATGGCCAGTGAATGATGGTGCCGGTCAGACTGATGAGTCCTGCTCAATAATGCATTGCGATCTTGGTGACCTCACTCTATCGGCAGGCTGTGCCCCTCAGCCTCGCAGCGAGCTACCTTCCGAGCAGCTGGTGATCCAAGCATGTTAGGTTCTGCATCTAATTACCCTGCTCTTAAGTATGGTAATTCCGCTGTTGACGCCTCCCTGGTGGACGCTATCGTGTCTCCTCTCTCTCTCTCTCTCTCTCTCTCTCTCTCCCTCCTCCCGGATCAATGCCTGCTTATGATCTGCTGCAGGCCCTGGACACTGAGGGTTATTTCCCTGTCGCACGCTCATTTCCCTCAAAATCCCCCCTCCCCCCTTCCCACCACCACCACTACCATATAGGTCTTCCCTTCAAGACCGTCTTTGCGTGTGAAGAGCGAAAACGATGATGAAAAAAAAAAAGGCTTTTCGTAAATTTACCTTAGAAGCATTCAGGGCATTTCCAACTCTTTAGGCAGACGTAAGTCGACGGTGTTATATTTACCTGATCCCAGCTTGCCAAGGCAGTAACACCCGCGCACCGAACATCACAATTATAACGACTGACTCGCTTCTACATTCTTCGTGGTTCAGCCCAGAATCTGGACACCACGGTAATTCCTATGGTGGACAATGATGGCTGCGAATGTTTCACGGTACTGGACATCATGTGACAGCCATTGTATCCGGAGAATGACCTTGATCTTTGCCTCACTGGACCCTTACAGTGACCTTTGGATCCAAGATATATACTCACAGTCATACAAACGGGTCTCTTTCGGACGTCCTTTAAGGGAAAAAAAAAGACAAAATAACACAACGCCAGTGGATCAGGCCACTCCCGATTACTCTCCATTTTTCGACACTCATGCCTTGCCTGCAGTACAGGGTATCATTATGTGAAAAATCGTGGATAATGATAAATGTCAACGTGTTGGTAAAGAGTAGTAACGCTAAGTTCTTAGAGTTGTAACGCGAATGGTAAGGAGGGTGTCTGAGACTGCGTCCTTGGTGAGCAGATCGTACTTGACCTTCTGAGAAGAGATCAGCAGGAATCACTTGGATGATGGATGATCCTCTTCGAGTGATGAACCGAGTGATGAGAGTAATAGATGACTGTCATGCTGGTAGAATGGTGGGTTATCTAGGGTCTCCCCAGAATCAGGGGAGCCCTCTGGATGGTGTATGGAATCGAATTAACAAACGCTATGTACACAGGAAGCTAAGTAAATAGGATGCTAAGTAAATAGGATGTATATTTTCAGGTGGTGGTGTTACAGATCAAGTGGGGTCTTATGGTTTCGTACAGACCATCTAGCACCACCTTAGTTGCAGAAGTTCAGTCTGGTTGACGGAAGTCAAGCAGTTGTTGCTAGTAAAACAGTGAAGAGAGAAAATATTAGTAAATTGTTTTCTAGTGTTTCTGGTCATACTGCGTATCACTGTATACAAGGAATATCTCGTGAGTGAAGTTCATACATTCATTATAAAAATTGGACATGATATTTGAAGACGACGGTAAGTTAATGAACATGGTCGTGGTGTACTGTAGTGGTAAATTCTTTACGAACGATTTCTTCCTTGATTTAAGGGTAAGATTCGTCCACTATTCGTAGTGATAAGAATTCCGATGAATATAAGATACTGGCAACCATTGAGCCGTTTTCTCTCAAGTTCTGAGGTAAATGTTAGTCCGGCGTTTCGAGTAACGGGACCAAAACACCGTATGATAAAGAGCCGCCGCCCGCCCTCACCAGACACAGCCGGAGAGGAAACGCGGGGAACGACTTGGCGTTATGAGCTATTGCGGTCACGACCAACCCTCCCTCGTTACTGTGGGTTGCTCCTCTATATCCCTTCACCCGGAGGGAAGTTACCCTAATCTCTAGGAAAAATTCCCTTAATTTTGCCCGCTAAGGAAAACTGCCTCTTGACGCTACATGCTACACGAGACACAGTCTGACACTATCTTCTACGAGAGACCGTAACTGGCACTACCTGCTACGAGAGACCTAATCTGGTACGTGTTACGAGAGACCCCATTCTGACACCACCTGCTTACAAGAGACCTCCCCCCCCCCTCTTGACACCTTCCAGCTACGAGAGACCACATCGAACACTACCTACTATGACAGACCTAATCTGACACTACCTGCTACGAGAGACCCCATCTGACGCTACGTAACTTCCAGAACCGCTGACAGTTTTTAGATCTCCAAGTCTGAATTAGAGACTCCAGAGGGAACTTTTGGTTTACAAAAGCTGTATTCAAACTCATCCCACCCAAACTAGGTATATATTTTCCTTCTTCTTCTTATGGAAGTTTTTCTAATGAAAAGGAAAATGTTTCTCGTAATGGAGGAAAGTTCTCTCTCTCTCTCTCTCTCTCTCTCTCTCTCTCTCTCTCTCTCTCGTGTTTGTGTGTGTGTGTGTGTGTTTGTGTGTGTGTGCGCGCGCGCTAACCATTTCTGGGGTACAAGCTGTCACTGTCAGCTCGGAGTGAGTTTCCATCTCTTCATTGTGAGCTCTTCAGATACCAACTCGCTCCTCCCGTGAGGACCCTTGTCATTAATTCAAGTGCGCGGGTTCTGCGGCACGTGTAATCATCCTGGATGAGGAGGACTGGAGGCCATAATTCCAGGAGGAAAGGAAATAAAGACGTTTTAGTTTTTCCCTAAAAGTGAGGTGCGCCGCCTTTGACGGCACGTTCTCTGGTACCATGTTATTACTTCAGCGACTCTACTCAATACAGATATATCGCTAGTGGATCGTGGATGATGAGGTAAATTATATCGCTTACCCACACCTTCTCGGCGGGGCAAGTGGAGCTGTGCATTGGCTGGATCGCAAAAGTGATATTGGCATTAGTGACCGGAGAAACACATTCCGGTTATCCAAGCGGCGTCCGAAACATTGCTCCCCGCCTTCAAACGTTTCATACAGATAAACTGAAATGCAGTTGGCGATAAACATGTACCGTATAGATCGGTCTGTAAACAAGGTGTCTTCAACTAGCAAACAAGATTTCCTCCTGTATTAAACTGGGTGGCCTCCAAAATTTGTACTGTTGCCGTTATTGAAACGCTGCTGAGTGAGTGTGTCAGCAGTTTTGATGTAAGAGGCTAGGTATTAGTGATGGGTGATTTAAATGACAAGGTGAATTTTGTGGCAATTGAGAATATGGTTGGGGCACGGGGTATTCAATAATGTGAATGGAAATGATGAACGGCTTTTGGAGCTGAGTGCTGAAAAAGGACTGGTGATTGAAATACTTAGTTTAAAAAGAGGGAAATACACAATTATACGTACGTAAGTAGGAGAAATGATCAATGGGCATTATTGTATCATGTATTCATTGCCATGCATGTAGAAGGGAGACTTTTGGATGTAAATGTGCCAAAAGGGGCAGCTGGTGAGATGTTTGATCACTATCTTGTGGAGGCGAAGGTGAAGACTTATTGAGGTTCTCGGAAAAGAGAAAACGGCACGGTTGAGAAGAGAGTGGTGAGAATAGTCATCTTGGAAAGGAGACTTGTGTGAAAAAATACCAGGAAAGACTGAGTGTAGAATGGCAAAATGTGGCAGTAAACGAAATTAGTGGAGCGGATGTGGAATGGGATGTATTTAGGGAAGCAGTGCTGGTAAGTGTGAGTGATGCATGTGACAAGCGTAAGGTGTGAAGTGGGCAGGTTAGAGAGGTTAGTGAGTGGTGGGATGCCGAAGTAAAGTTGCTAGTGGAAGAGAAAAGAGTGGTAAATGAGCGGTACTTACAGGGAAGGAATGAAAATGTATGGGAGATTTATGGGAGAAAACGGCAGGATGTCAAGAGGAAGGAGCAAAGGTTGAAAAGAAGGAGAAATGATAGTTGGGGGTGAGTGAGCATTGATAAACTCTAGGGAGAATAAGAGGATGTTTTGGAATGACCTTAATAGTATACAGAAAACGAGGCAACTAATGGGAATATCAGCGAAGGTGCAAATGGGGAAGTGATAACAGGTAGTGGTGAAGTGAGGAGGAGATGAAGCGAATATTTTGAAAGTGTTGAATTTGTTTGATGAAAGGTTGGCATATGTAGGGTGCTTGGATCGGGATTGTTTGGAGAGTGAAAGAATCATGAGTGTTTTGGTGAACAGAGAAGAAGTGAAGAAAGCCTTACGTAAGATGAAATGTGGCAAACAGGTTGGACTGTACAGTATTGTAGTTGAATTTCTTAAGAATGAAGTGACTGTGTTGTTAATTGATTAGATAGGACTTCCAGTGTATGTAAGGTTCATGGTGAGGTGCCTGAGGATTGGCGAAATGCATGTGTGGTTGTATAAAGGCAAGGGACAAAGATGGGTGAGTGTACAGACTACAAAGGTATGAGTTTGTTAAGTTTACTTGGTAAATTGTATTGAAGAGTAGTAATTGAGAAGGTGAAGTCGTGTACAGAGCATCACACTGGGGAGGAACATTGCGGTTTCAGAGGTGGTAGAGGATGTGTGGATCAGGTGTTTGCTTTAAAGAATGTGTCTGGAAAATACTTAGAGAAGCGGAAGGATTTGTATGTGGCATTAATGGATCTGGAGAAACCATATGGCAAAGTTTATAGAGATGCCTTGAGGCAGGATTAAAATTATATGGTGTGGGGGAAAGCTGCTAGAAGCAGCGAGAAGTTTTTATCACGGTGTAAGGCATGTGTACGAGTAGGATGCGAGGAGAGCGAATGGTTCCAAGTGAAAGTAAGTCTGAGGCAAGGGTGTGTGATGTCCCCGTGGTTATTTGATTTGTTTATGGATGGTGTGGTTAGGGAGGTAAATGCAAGAATCTTGGAGAGAGGGGCGAGTAAGGGATGAGGGAGCTTGGGAAATAAGTCACTTGTGTTTTGCTGAAGACACTGCACTGGTGACAGATTCACGTGAGCAACTGCAGAAGTTGGTGACGAGAGTTTGGGAGAGTGTGTGAAAGTAGCAAATGAGAGTAAATATGAATAAAATCAAGGTTTTTAGTTTTACCAAGGTAGAGGGACGTGTTATTTATGATGTGAATTTGAATGGAGATAATGTGGAGAAAGTGAAGTGTTTTAGATATGTGGGAGTGGTAATGGCAACGATTGGAGCCATGGAACCGACAGTGAGTCATAGGGTGGGTGAAGGGGCGAAGGTTCTGGGAGCATTGAAGGATGCGTTGGGAGGGCGAAAATGGATATGTCTGTAAGTATAGTAGTCCCAATAATGTTGTATGGATGCGAGGCATGGGCTTTGGATGAGGATGTGCGGAGGAGGGTGTGGATGTGCTGGAAAAGAAATGTTTGAAGACAATTTGTGATATGAGGTGGTTTGATCGGGGAAGTGATAATGTGTGTGTGTGTGTATGTGTGTGTGTGTTCAGGAGCACTGTATGCTCACAGTTATGAAGCCATTTTATAGTCTTCCTTTTCCTTATGGAGGCGCTTTAACGCTACTAGGAAGGTTGTATATCAAACCTGCAATGTTCATTTTTTGTATTATACTGTAAAACTTCACAATGAAGCAGTGTTTCATCTAGATACATGGACATCTTCAGGCGATATGAATTCATATTTTTTTCACGTGAATACATCGATGTGTTTGGAAGAAGCATTGCGTCGTTGTACGTAGTGTATTATGACCATCTATACTGATCTGACTCTTGCTGCTCCAGAGGTGGCTTTGTAGAAGGACCTAACTGTTGGTAAAAAGAAAGAGATTGTGTCTTCATGCGGCGGTATCATACACATCGTACTCCAAATTTCACGAAATAACAGACATATTCCCGAAACAAAAAGTAGCGCACACTCCTCCTGTGCCCTTGACAACATGACGTTTTTATTGCTCCACGTCAGACGAGAGACACGAAAACTACCCCACAAAAAATCAATATCCACTGACCTTTCTCTGTCCCGGCTGAGTTCACCTGCTACGGTAATTGACAGCCTGAAAAGAAGAGGAAAAAAAACGTGAGCTTAGGATTTGTACGAGTACTGTGAGCAGCGGGAACTCGCTGAACATTTCCTTCGCTTCAATTTATGAACATTTTGATCCCGTGCGATGGGAGTGCCATCAGTAATGATGATATCACTCAATCAGAATTAAGAACATTCTTTTTCTCTCATCATGAATTATACGTCTGAAATTAATGACTTGGATGGTGGTGATGATAAAGATTGTTATACTGATTTCAAATAATATCATTATCATCATCATAATAATGATTATAACAATAAAGATCATAATAAAGATGATAACAAAGATAATAATAATGATAATAATGACAGTGATGATAATAATAATAATAATAATAATAATAATAATAATAAATGAAAATACTCATAAAAGTGGTCTTTAGTCTAATTATTGTAATTATTGTTAATGCAATTATATCATCATTATCATGAGCATTTTTATTCATATTTTTCAGTAGTAGTAATAGTAGTAGTGGCAATAGGAGCTTTTTTCAATTTTCAAACAATACAAACCTTTACATAAGGACTGAGTTGAAAATATACCTCGTATGTACTTACCTGTAACTTTTTTTAACATTTAATCCTTCTTATCGTGTCTTTTTAAGTACATTCATTTCATTCACTTGATTGATTTTCTTTTCATATTAATCAAGTACATATGGTCAACAAAATGAAAATTGAATACTTTTTCATATATGTAGAACTTACCATTGTTCTCATCCTTCTACTTACGACGAAAGGTATTGAGTCGGTTTTTGCTCCCGAGAGCTGGCTGCTTGTGTGCTCCCACCACTAGCCAGACCACGTGATGATTACCAAGCTGCTGTGTCACATGATTATTATGTCGCCATCGGCAACTCAAGAGCGGGTCGTTTTGATAAATGTTTCTTTCCCTATAGGTCGATGCTTTCGTACTCTCCACTCTTTCACGTCTTTTCCAAAAACTAGGATCCATAAACAAAACGAATGACTTGGGTGATCAGCTCCCAGAGGGTAATGTAAACGGGTACGGAATCAGACAGTAACACCACAGCTGATGATGCTAATTTGTGTAGACGAATACCATTTAGAGTAAGCCTTGATATGATCAGTTTTCCATGGAACTAATGCATCAAGAGAGGACCTTGCTGTAGCTACTTTATGAGCGTTATTTAGGTGCAATGTAGATGTGTGTATGCGGTCTCTCGCATACATGCTAAGCGCAAATAGACTTGTTGAACCAATAAAGAGCTAGTCAGGTCCCCTTCTGTTATGAGACATAAGTTCCATGTTCCATGAAACACTTATATGTAGCGTGATAAGAACTGAGGCTACAGGTGATTAAGGAAGTGCTGAACACAAAACACAAGAATTGTTTGCCAGGTTCTATTTGCTTGCGTTTCAAAATTGAGTTATTAGTGGAATAGAAAAGAAAATGTGCAAGAGGAACACTCTAATGTGGTGGGTCAGAATCGAGGCTGCAACAAGACCTTGCTTACTTCTCTTCTCTTATTACTTAACGACATTCATTGGCTAAGTGACCTGGCACGCTTTGAATATTTTAGGCAACCAACCTCATTATGTCTTCGCCCTTTTGCAGGAGCTACGAGTTATGGCAGAAACTGATTTTGGTATTCATTGGATTTTTCAGTCCGAAATGAAGAATCTTTTAAGAAAAGACTTGTCAGGATTTTGTCCTGCTGTTCCTTAGGGAATTTTCATTAGGATCTCTGCATGACAAATTTGCTTCTCTGAGGGATATGTTGGGCAGAGGGAACTTGTTCTCCTCCCTCGATTCTGTTGTTCTTTGTTTTAATTTGCTGCTTTGTTCGTTGCTCGAAAAGGTTTTGCAACAATTTGTGCAGAAATCGTCTGTTTTCAGAATTGTTTTACCAGTTACCACATTTGTCCTGAGGCCACAGGCCTTACCTGAGAATCACAGTCTGTGGTTCTTGGTCATAGCTTACAGCAGTTACACGTCTCTCGTCTGTCTTATCGGACGAGGCACTGCAGGTATGGGGTCTGGTGCAAAGCTCCTTGAAACATCAGACTGTAAGAGCTGTATCAAGCTGTGTGATGGCTAGTCGCTTCTCTATCATAGTTAGTCAAGAAGGGAATTATAAGACCTGCGAAGTTCTTGCTACAGACGCTGAAATAATCCAAGCAGCTCCCCGCTTAGTGGCAGGAATTCCTTGTTTTTTCCTAGCGAGATGTGACAGGTCGGCAAGACCCCAGGTTAAATATTACTGAGGGCAACATTTAGGTCAGCTACCTTGGTACCGGTGACATCATTGCTACCGCCAAGACAGGTGATGTTATAGGAGATAGGCAGTTGCACCTATACACCTCGGGACGGGGAGGTTATGTGAAGCCTAGCTTAAACTGCGCGCCATTCTCATGGCATGACTTCTCAGTAACCCTTCCTTGTTGGCTTAGCGATGAGTTCGTCTGTGTGACTAGGTATGGCGTTGCACCGGGACTTTCCGTAATTGTATTCATTTTGAGAAATGAACTGCCGTAACTACACACACCCACAAAATGTTCCCGGCCTAAATTACGGGCACACATAAAGACCTCAGGATTTTAATCAACATCAACTGCTTCATCTTGCTTGGGTTAGCAGTTGAAAGAGATGAACCCTACAGACTGGACAGACATCATCATCCTCACTGGGGATCCATTTCTGCCCGCTAATCCTCTGGCGAGTGTGGCTTTCATGAAAGCTCTACTTTAAAAGAACCGAGTACGATCCATCTGCTAGAGTCGAGGTTGTACAAACGAGCAATTCACGACCCCTCTAGTGATTAGGTAGGAAGACAGTCAAAGGAAGCAGAGGTCCTGCTTAATAGGAAAGGATGGAAATTGTAATGGTATACATGAAGGAGTATCACCTACTAGTAAAAGCCTCCATATGTAATAAGCAAAACTACCATACTGTACTACAGTCGCATTTTTTTCTGAGTTTTTTTATCGATTTTTCTACTCAACAATTAGCCTTATTTCTTCCTTTTGAAGCCTAGATTGCCTGTATACTTTGGTTCAGATATGGCTGACTCCTTTATACCCTTTTATACTTACGTTTTTAAAAGATTTCATGGGGAATCAGAGGTCAAATAGTTCGAAATCGTCTATTTGGGGCTGATTATTCCGTACAGTCTCAGTTGGTTGAGAAGAAAACCTGTGTGCAGATAATACAGATACCGCTCGGGAAGCATCGTACAATGCTCCATAGATGTTTATTATTGGAACCATTTCTAATATTCCCTTCGGATTAAAAGTTACAAAATATTCTTTTTTATGAGTGCATGACCATGCTTCAACCAGCGTTCGTGAAATTTGATAAAGAAACTTGTCTTTTCACACACACACACACACACACATATATATATATATATATATATATATATATGCATTCATACTTGATCGCAGTTTTCCGGGTTAGCGAGGTAACGCTAGGAACAGACGAAGAAAGGCCGCATCCGCTCAACATCCATCACCATCCAAGCAGTACCGTGATGTTCATGTTTTAAGTGGGTGCAACAGACATCGTAACAAACCAGTACGAGAGCATTGCAAAATCATTCATGTTAATGACTTGATCATGGCATCTCAGGCGGTTCGAACCGAGAACATTTACTGTTTCGCTGGTTGAACATCATTAACCATCTTTCCATTGATGAAAGGATTTGATCCCCATACCCCATGCCTACGATACTGAGAATTTCATTTGATACCGCGCTTGATATCAGTCATATCCCCGCTCAACAATAGACTTAGGTGAAACTATTTTAAGAAACATTATCCCAGTCAATAGGGTCATTGTAATCTCTTACCTGAACACATGTAGCGTTAGAATCCTACCCTGTTCCAGTAGTATATTGATGCTATTCTGCTCTAATATCTTAGTGTTTGCCCTTTTCAAATATACAACATATAACTTTCGCATGGAATTTGGTATATATATATATATATATATATATATATATATATATATATATATATATATATAAAAAAAACACAAAAAAAAAAAAAAAC
>JAYMFT010261219.1:0-10768 GCA_038088735.1 Panulirus argus
GAAAAATCCTCACTTGGCCCCCTTCTCTGTTCCTTCTTTTGGAAAAGTGAAAACAGGAGGGGAGGATTTCTAGCCCCTCGCTCTCGATATATATATATATTTCACATTACACATGACAGCTAGAGAATGAGTGTGAGTGGATGTGGCCTTTTTTCATCTGTTTCCTGGTGCTACTTTACTGACACAGGGGTGGCGATGTTGTTTCCTTTGGGGCAAGGTGGCACCAGGAGTGGATGAAGGTGAGCAAGTATGAATATGTACTTGTGTATATATGTATGTGTATGTATATGTACATGTATTTGCATGCATGTATATGTGTGTATATGAGTGGATGGGTCTTTCTTCGTTTGTTCCCTGGCGCTACCTCACTGATGCAGGAACCAAAGAACAAGTATGATAAACAAATAAGTAAATACATGTATATGTACGTGCATGTGTGTACATGTGTATGTGTGCTACCTTGTTAATGCGGGAAATGGCGATTAAGTATAATAAATAATAAATGAAATATAATGTAAGGGTTAAGTTCTGTGTGTTAGTCTTGTAATTCCTAGTTTGCTTAGTGCTTCCTCTGCAATACGTCTTAAACACCACTGAAGTGCCTCCCTTTTCTTACTACTGGCCAACTCACTGTGCCACTCCTTACACATTACCATCCCTCTCGCATTTCCATACAACCAATCCCCTCTCACCACTGCTTCCTCTCACACTCTGCCACATCTCCCTCAAAAAATCCTCCCCCATTGCTGCTACCATCGTATGACTTTCCTCACGTTGTCACCACTCCCATAATGCTGTCCTGTCATCATCTCTTACACCTCCCTCACAGTGGCACTCCTGACCTATTCATACTTCCACCATTTCTGCACATCATTACCATCTTCTTATTGTGACAGCCCTTTCACATTGCCATCCCATCTACACAGTTGCTGTTTTCAGACTAATTCCCTTCATACACTGCAATCCATCCCATACAGCCTGCTTTTCCTATATTATTACCATTTGAACATTGCTGTCTCTGCCATATTGCTTACCTTTCACTCTACTCTGCCACCCACATCTGCACTCATCCTAGACTTCTTCTCTAAGACTTCCACCCTTCCCACTTTCCACATGCCTCTCTTCACACTACTGTCCCCCACATATTTCATTCCCTATTAATACAGTTTTTCCACCCATAATGCCACCCTTCCCATACTGCTGCCTGTCACATACCAATGGCCCTTTCATGATATCACTATCGCTACTACCCTTCTGACGGTATCATTATTCCAACACTGCAATCCCATCCACTGTACCAACATTTTCACACTTACAACCATCCCATACTGTCATTTCAACTGTGGACACACCTTTCATGCTTCCATGCTTCCCCTGCTGATGGCCTTTTATATCCACAGGTGAAGGAATACACCTTGAATGAGCATCTGGATGCTTCCTCTCGAACTGCCTATGATGTGGTCAAGCTAGAAGACATTGCCTACAAGCATTTTGGGGATGAGGTGAGGTGACCACACACTTTACAGGAGTGCTCATGTGTTTTGTTTCCATTCATCACAGAAAAATTCTTCATTAATGACCATCACAGATGAAGTCTATGGTGGTTTTGACTTTTCAAATAGGAATGAAAATAGTATGATACTTAACACACAGAGTACTTATTTCTCAAATCAACAGCGTTACTAGCTTTCATTTGTTTTCAGATAAAGAATTATTGATAATTGACAGTTTACATCTTATTTTGGATTTATCCTAAAAGGAAAATTTCATGTGTTGCACATAATCTTGTTCATTTTGTATTTCTCATATATAAGTCTTCTTTAGATATTGTAGGAGGTTTGCAATGCAGATGTACTGCTGAAGTATATTTTTGAATCTTAGATGTATTTTTATTTGAAAATGTAGCTGCCATAGCATCAAAATTGATTTAGTAAAATGTGGATGGTCAAAGTACTCAAAAGATAGTGAAGACTGTGTTCACTGGTTTGAGGTAACACAATTATGTATTGTCTACTCTTGCCTGAAGAGATTACATTCCTTTAAGTATAATCAATGTGTCATTAGAAAAAGATGATGCAAAATATATAGATAAAGATAAAATAATTGGAATGATAGGAGAGCACAATCTTATAGCTTGATTGTTATTTACTGCTGTGATTTACCAGCAGTAAATCACAATCAAGCAATAAGATTGAAAAATTGTAATGCATTACTTTGGCTGTAATTTAATGAAATAACCTACAAATTTTTTTTAGAAGGCCTTAAAGATATATAAATGATTTTAAAGGTTTTCAACAGTTTTACACATTATTTTGAAAATTGATGTATCACTTGCCATTTTCATAAAAATATCACATTCGAACTTAGTTCATCTGAAATTTGAACTTGATCTAACTTGATGCTCAGAAATAAGATGCTTTTCCTACTGCTTTATGGGACTCATTAAGAAGAACCCTAAAGTTGCTCCCCCACCTCCTTTGTATATTTTGGTTTCATTTTCAGGAAGTTGTAACTGATCTTTAGGGCATGTCTTAAACTTTAAAACATTTCCTTACATTTCCCAGGCGTCCATTGGCAGCAAGTCTGATGGAGCACGTGGCAGTGACAATCCAGACGACAACAGGATTAAGGTAGTCACTGATGTTTGGTGGTATTGGAGGTGGTCCTGATATATTTATGCAAGGTTGAAATTGGTGTTTTATGTTGAGATCACAGTTTGATGGAGAAGTGGAAAATGTCATACACTGTTTTACAGAAAAGTAACCACATGATGTTTTTTTGTGAATTTGTTGTTTAACTTTTAATGTTTAAGTAAAGCTCATTCAGTGAAATTTCAGTTAGGCTGCTATAATAGATAAAGAATCCAACAAATCTTCATTTCTTAATGATTTTTAAGATATTGCAAAGATGCACTGTACACATTGGAGGTGTGTTATTTTGAAATAATTGGTAACTCAACCATAGTGAGATATGAAAATTATGATTATCATTGTAATTATTGTGTATGCATGGGTTGCTTGAAGTCCATTCACAAACACACAACTCCTCTCAGTCTTTTACTCAACAGTTGACAGAATGTTACTCATACATTTCTTTATCCTAAATCATAAGTTTCTTTATCCCTGGGGACAGGATATGAAGAAAACTACCCACATCTTCAGCGTGCCATGAGAGGAGCTAATTGGGGCAAAAGCAGAGAATTGGAATCTTCCCCTTGATGGAATTGACTCTTTATAAGATAGGAAATAGAATAAGGAGCCAAACTTAGGCTTGGGTGCCTAACCAAGTGTGGTATATGATCTGCAAATTGGTCTTCTTGAACTATTATTTTAATATGTGGAAGTTTAGAAAAGACATCCCAAAAATCCTTTTGCATTAAATTTCCCTTTTTTTGGATTGGATAAAGACTGATGAAATCTGATCCTACTGCAAACTCTATGAAGTCCTTCCCTGTCATCTCTGTGGTGTATTCCTGAATGAGCCAAGTCAGAGACAGTACAAAACTTTTTTTGTTGACATGTGGTTGAGATTCCAACAACACCCCAGACCACCTTTTAATATTAAATACACCCACTAATCAGACTTCCAAAAGTCTTGGATGTTCTGGAGTTGACCCTTAACTGGCAAGAAGGTATTTAGATTGAAATTTGCCAGAGTACCCAGCTTTTTTGCCTCGAAAATGCACCCTGCTTCTTGCAGAGTTGGCCTTAGATCCATGAAAGGTTCTTCTTCTAAGAGGAGTATGGTAGGATCATTAAAGCCCCAGACCTGTTCTTTTCAAGAACAGAAATAAAAGAATCCTAAACTCATCAATTCATTGGTGCACTTTCCTTTGAATTGAAAGAGTTGACAAGAAGAGTTTTCTTCAGTAATGATTCTAGAAGATTATAGCTTTAAGGACCTTCTGAACTTCTTCATTTGGCAGACAAGGAGTCACAGAAGGGCCAGGATTGTGACATCTCTGATTACTCTCCTTAATCAAGAGAAGGCACTGCCTGTGTACTGCACTTAGCTTTAGATACTAGAAATTGCATAAAAGTTTCAGCATGAAAATAAAAGCTGTATCGAACAGTACCCCAAAACTCTCCCAAAGAGCTCAATAGGGTTCTGGAGTGAAGATTTCCCAGGTTCACTTCGAATTCCCAGGAGTGTTGGTATCTTCAGTGAATCAATTTCTTTTAGTTCTTGTAGTTAGTAAGGAGATCCAGTCATAAAGTGAGTGGATAAACGAGGGGAAGTGAACAAGTGTAGCTAAGTTTTACTGTATAAAACTGCAGCTGTTGCTTAACAAAAGAGAGTAAAGTTTAATGTTCCCCAAAGGGAACACTGTCAATGTCAGTTGAAGATATAAATTCACCACATGATTGAGACTGTTTTGTGCTAGCAAGCTTCATTAATGTTATTGGTACTGTACTTAGGGGGTCAGTTTAGAGCCTTTAATAAGCACTGTCTAAGACAAGAGAAAATGTTAGGTCTTTAAAAAGACGTAGAGGTTAGATAGGAAAGCTAGGACAAGCCTGTCAGCAAACACTAACAAAACCAAGTACGAAAAAGACTGCAGTCCAGTATGGACTCAAGTAAGGGAATGTACCAAGACCAGTCAGTTTTACAAGATCCATGAAGAAGAGACAAGAGGGAAGGATAAAGGAGGAACCACCAGAGAACAACTGTTTGAAGATGTTATGGGGATTTGTTGAAAAGCAAGACTAGAAATTGATACAATTAGAGGAGGAGTTTAAGAAACTGAGGATCGAATAGTCAGAATGAAAATAACATATATAAACACTGAAGGATTAGTTGTAAATGTTAAAGAGCTAGAATTGGAGGAATGTATTAGGATAAATGCACCTGTATAGTTGGAGTTGTGGAAACAAAGATAACAAAAGAGGTGTCGACTGTTCTGCTTAGAAGGGTAAACGATAGTAAGTACGGAAAAAGAAGGCAAAAGTGGGGGAGGTTTGGCCCTCTCAAGAAAAGATAGCCTTAACTTTCAGGAAATAATGGAAGGTGGCCCATTCAGGCAATACATGTTGGGGTGTCATGAGATGAGAGAATAACTAACGAAATTAAAAAATGAGTAAAAGAGCGCGAACACACATTCACATCAGGTAAAGGAGATCAGAGGGCACATAACCAAAGGAAAGAAGTTAGAATGCTAAAAGAATGGGAAAGGTCTAAAGGTGCTGTTCTAGATGTCCCAGAGACTGTTAAACAAGAGGAATGGCCTAAAACATAAGCTACAGAAAGGAAGAAAAGGAGCAATTTCTGGGACTTCTTATTGGATTCTGAACATAATGACTGATGCTGTGGGAAAGGAACCTTGGGAAATGAACATAATGACTGATGCAGTGGGAAAGGAACCTTGGGAAATTATGATAGAGGAGCCCAGGAGATTGTACAGAGCTAGAGAGAATGATGTATTTGCAATTAGAGACAGAGCAGTCAGAAAATTTATGGTCTAACAGTTGATAAGTTAGAAAAGTGCAGAACATACAGGATCAGAGCTTGTTGACAAGAGGGGAGTTTATATAGGATACCTGAAACACAATGATTGATGAAACACAGCTATTAGACTTAGCCATAAAGTTGGCATTTCTTTTTTTAAGGCTCGTTACGGACAGCAACACCAAAAATAACTTATGTTGACTGCAGCATGTAGCTATAGCACCACTCTCTTAAATTTAGCACCTGAGGTATTAGCGGGAAGAAAAATGATGACAGTATTAAGTAATGGCAACAGAACATTGGCATAAACAGTGCAATATCCATTCACCACTGGACCTTCTTTGGACTTCATAGCCCAGCTAAAGCCCAATGTGTGTATATACTGAAAGACTTGTTGATATCCTTGATGTAATACCATCTGGTGAACTCATTGAGTTAGAAAGTGAAGAAGAAAAAGAGGAAAGTGAAACAGAAGACAGCAACAGATTTGAAATTAATGATTCAGGCACTGCACAATAGACAACAAAAACAGTGTAGGAGATCATCTGGCCGTGGCAGTCCACATGGTGCTGAAAAATTAAATGTATATACACGTATGTAATGAAAACCTGTTGAACTAAATATAAGACTTCAGAGAAAGTAGATAAAGAAACAAACAGCTTATCATCACAGGTCCTCCTGGGGTTCCCAGGAGATGGAAACATTGTACAGTATTAAAGAAATTGTTATGTTCTTTTCCCTTATGTTTTTTGGCAAATATACTTTTTTGTCTGTGGATTCACTCATGCTGTACAGTACAGAAGTACTAGACAGATAACAATGACTTACATAAAGCAAATAAAAGAAAATGTGGTCTTAAATAACTCTCCTGGAAAGATCTATGCATTATTCATATATGTATCAACTGTAATAAGCATTCACAAAAAACAAATATTCAGAGAGACTGATTTGTGATCATGTAAACACTGAAGAACCCAGATGTATAAGCATAATGAAAGTAAAAAAAAATTTGGAAAGGGAATACTCGTGTGTCTGGCGGTGCTAACTGAAACATCCCCGCAAACTTGAACAAACTTTGACCCTTTTGCAAGAAGGTCAGGAAGATATTGGAACTTGTCATAAATTGTGTTTTTTCATTCATGAATAGATACCCTACCAATTTCTAAAGTAAACAATGAAATGACTGGCCCTTTGATTAATTGAAAACCCTCTGCAGTGAATGGGTAAATGAATATGGAGCTTGGTAGGTGAAAATCTTAAAATAATTTGGACTAGATGATCATACACCAGATAAAAAAAATAGGGAGAAAGAAAGAAGAAATGCTCATTAATAGTTTACTGGAGGCTATGGAATTGTCAGATGCAATTTCTGTGATAAAGGAAAAAAGAATTTGAGTTTATGATCAAGAAATAAGAGGATGTCTAATTATGGTGACATTTGCTTTGGAGATATCTAGCCAGGATGTATTTAGGCAGGCAGAGAAGCTAAAGAAAGAGGAACAATATTTTTTTGTGGGGTATCAATCAAATATGACAGACCAGGAGAAAAGAGGGAGAAAGGTAAAGAATACAGTCAAGTGGCAAAAAAATGGTCGACTCCAAATGAAGCAAGAGAACAGAACTCCCCAACCTACCCTGTGAAAAGATCAGGAATTTTAAGGTGATTGAAATGTCAGAGTGGAAGTATTGTATACAAATGTTGGATTAGTTGTAAATGGTAAAGACCTGAGTATAGGGATTCCATTAGGGAAAACACACCTGATACTGTTAGAGTTGTGGAAGTAAAGCTTGCTAGAGATAAAATCTCACCTGTTCTACCTAGAGGGGTACATGATAGTATAGAGGGAAAGAGAAATCAAAGGAGGGGGAGGTATAGCCCTATTAATAAAAGATAGCCTTAAATTTCAGGAAATAGTGAAAGATGGACCATTCTGACAATAGATAATGGGAACAGGTGCTATAGGAAAGAAATGTATAGTAGTGTATTAGATATATGTAATATAAATGCAAAAGTGAGTAATGTGGCAGTTAAGTGTAAGTGGGGGGCATGGGGTATACAGTAAGGTGAATGGAAAGGGTGAACAACTTGTGGTGTTGTGCGCTGAAAGAGGACAGGGAATACCTGGTTTATAAAAAAGGGGTATGCATAAGTATACATGGATGATTGGGAAAGATGGTAAATGGGCATTAATGGATTATACACTAATTGATAGGCGTGCAATAGGGAGACTCTTGGATGTGAATGTGCTGAGAGCTATAACTGGTGGGATTTAGGATTGCACTCTCACCTCGTGGAGGTAAGGGTGAAGATTTGTATATGTTGTCAGAAAAGAGGAAACTTCATGGGTGAGACAAGGTGATGAATGTAAGTAAGCTTGGAAAAGAGACTAGTGTGAAGAAATACCAGGAGACAGTATGTGTAGAATGGTAAAAGGTGAAGGTATAAAGCTAAGGCAGTGTGTGAGGAATTTAGGAAAGCAGTGCTGGCATGTATGAGAGAAGTATGCAGAAGGTGGGAGGATAGGTGGGTGTAAAAGGTCAGTGAGTGGTGGTATGATTAAATAAAGTTTCTAGTGAAAGAGATGTATGGGCAGTACTTAAAGGGGAGTGTAATTGGTTGTGGGATGTATGAGAGAAGGCAGTAGGAGGTCAGGAGGAAGGTGTTAGTGTTGGAAAGGGAGCAAGTGAGAGTTATGGTGGGCAATTATCATTAAGCAAAAGGGAAAATAAGGTGTTTTGGAAGGAGGTTAATAGCATGATGAAAACCTAAGAACAATTTGGAACATCTGTGAAGAGGTAGCTGAGGATGTGTTAACTTAAAGTGATGAGTTGATGAGGAGATTGAGTGATTATTTAGAAGGATTGTTGAAAGTGTTTGATGATATGATGGTTGATGTAAGGTCTGTGGGACTGGGAGGTATGCAATGGGGAGGCCAATAATGTTTATCAGAAATGTAACATTCATTAGTAAATCTTTGTTTTCACAGCATGCATGTGACATAAAGAAATATGTGACATCTTTGGACTCTCTTTTTTTTTTTTTTTCCTAAGGAATATAGTGTACAGCTTTGTTCATTGCCTTGTTTCCTACCACAGAATCGTGTGTCCTATGTCACTTCAGTCCGGACCTTCGCACCTCGAGTCACTACAGCCTCAACCACTTCCATTTCCACCACTACAACCCCAGTACCTACAATTACCACTGCCTTGCCATTTCATGCTCACTATCGGCACCACAACAACCACAGGCCTCAGCCAGGAGTTCATCCTACATCCACATGGCCTGAATCAGTGACAGAGCCTGGGGTGCATAACTCCTTGAAGAACTCAATTCCTCATCTTAAAACTGATGTATCATCCTCCAGAAAGGTTAGGAGGGCTGTCTTGTTATTATTTTGGAATTAGATAATTTTTTTGGTTACCCATGAAGCACTACTGTAGGAAAATTAGGGGCTTTTCTGTGGAACATGTACACTATAGTCCTTTTTGGTGAGTAGTCTGCCTCTTATTCTCAATGAAAATTTGCTCTATAATCTGTACTGGTAACTTTCATTGTCTCCAACATTCTTCCTCCTTTATTCTCTCCTGTTGTTCCTCTTGTATTTAACTCTTTTATCATGTGATCTTGATTGATCATGCTAGAAGAATAATGAACCCCTTGTTGGTGAAGAGTAAGTTGAGTGTAAGAAGAAGGTTTGTAAATAAATTCTTTACACTTGGATAAGAATTGGAGAAAGTTCTAGAGAAAAAGGTGATGATACATACAACATTTACCAATTTATTAGAGGCATATGGTAAATTGAACAGGATAGCTACTCAGAATATCTCTGTTTAGTGTACAAGGAAGACTTCTACATGTTGGTGAGAGTTTTTATAATGGAAGCAGTGCACACAAGAAAGTAGTTGGTGATGCAAGTGAGAGGTTTGAAACTAATATGCCAGTGAATCAAGGTTATATGCTGTCACCGTGGTTATATTGTGTTTTTGGGATAAGGCATTGCACGAGACAAGAGCATGGCAGGATGATTGTGGTATGAAAATCAAGGAGAAACAGAATGGAAGAGTCTTATTAATTTAACTATCCCCACCCCAAACATTGTTCTCAAATATTTAACTTCCTGCACACCCACTCTCTTCTGCATATTTCTAAGGCCCATGCCTCACATCAATACAGCTCCAATAGGACTTGCATACTATACTCATCCATAACCTTAAAGACTGTGATCTCTTTTTCCATACACTTCTTTGCCCTATCACTGACCCTATGGCTTATGAACAGATCCTAACACTTACTTGTAAACCATGCCATCTCCAGTGCCTCCATGGTAAAAGGCTTAGTCCCCTAAGGAACTGTACTTGTACTCCTCCTATTCCTCACTTTTACATCTGACATTGATGCAAGCACAAGCCACAGTTTCAAATCATTGATTGCAGATGATACAAGATTAAGTATGAAAAAGACATCAATAGAGAATGATGAAAAAGTACAAGGAGACATAAAGTAAGTCTTTAAATGGGCAACCAAGAACATCATGCTTTTAAATGAGGATAAGTTTCAACTCCTTTGGTGTGGGGAAAATGAAGAAACCAAAAACAATACAAAATATCAGACAGACACAGACGCTGCTCCTACTTCATCTGATGCCTGCCATCATAAGTGTCACAGGACCCATGCCAACCCTGTCTCATATTACTTGACTTACCTTACCTTACCTCTTCTTCATCAAAATCTTGCACCTCCAATAGCCCATTGCTCCCAGTTACCTCACCTTGTATATCCTGTCCAGAAAGCATTGTTGTTGTTTAACACATTTCTGTGCCCCTCTCTCAGTTATAACACTCCAATAATCCAACTAAAAACACCTGCTAAATTAGTTTCTTCAGGTTCTTCAGTGACTTAATATTAATATAAAGGCAACTTCATATATGTGTAGAGGCTAGCGTTCCTGACTGTGATGCATTCATGACTGCCCAGGGTCAAGCTCATAGATTGAAATCCTGTTTGCAGCAGTTGGTTCACAGTCAACCCAACTGTTCATCCATCAGTACTGGTTGGTTGCTAAAATGAGTATCTGACTCAGGCTATGGCTACAGGCTGGAAATCCTCCCCTCCTGTTTATACTCTTCCAAAAGAAGGAACAGACAAGGGGCCAAGTGAGGATTTTCCATCTAAGGCTCAGTCCTCTGTTCTTAATGCTACCTTGCTAATGTGGGAAAAGGCGAATATACATGAAAATGAAAATGAAAATAGCATTGCCAACCCCCGCGCCGGCGAGGTAGCGCCAGGAGGCAGATGAAATGGCCTCATTCGCTCACACTCAGT
>JAYMFT010261230.1:0-10768 GCA_038088735.1 Panulirus argus
ATACTGTAGGATGGGACGGGATAATACTGTAGGATGGGACGGGATAAAATTGTAGGATGGAACGGGATAATACTGTAGGATTGGACGGGATAATACTGTAGGATGGGACGGGATAATACTGTAGGATGGGGCGGGATAATATTGTAGGATTGGACGGGATAATACTGTTGGATGGGACGGGATAATACTGTAGGATGGGACGGGATAATATTGTTGGATGGGACGGGATAATACTGTCGGATGGAACTGGATAATACTGTAGGATGGGACGGGATAATATTGTAGGATGGGACGGGATAAAACTGTAGGATGGAACGGGATAATATTGTAGGATTGGACGGGATAATATTGTAGGACTGGACAGGATAATACTGTAGGATGGGACAGGATAATATTGTAGGATGGTACGGGATAATACTGTAGGATGGGGCGGGATAATATTGTAGGATTGGACGGGATAATACTGTAGGATGGGATGGGATAATAATGTAGGATGGGACGGAATAATACTGTAGGATGGGACGGGATAATACTGTAGGATGGGACGGGATAATACTGTAGGATGGGACAGGATAATACAACAGGATGCAAAACCAAAATATATTCAATGATGTAAATGCCACACACAACACAATATAAGTCTGTAGGCAACACTTGACAAACCTGTTCCCTTTTTCTTTACTCTTGTGTGTGTGTGTGTGTGTGTAATCGCCTATTTGTACGGTATGAGTTTTAAACTTTAGGGTTCCCATGTCTTGAACATTCTCTACAATCATATAAAATATTAGTTTATAAGGTGTCTGCATTAGCCATGTCCTCCGTCATTCTCTCCCATTCACCCACCACTCTTATACTATGAAAGTCCTTCTTTACATCTTCATTTATTCTATGTTAGCTGAGACGGCACGGGCAGCTGAGGCCATAATCGAGGCCACCCATTAACGATATATGCATATAAATACGTATCCAAGCCTGAGCCAGTCAGTTTCTTGCTTAATATCATGTCATGTCCTCTGGTTGCTCTGTCTCTACGTCTCTCGAAGAACGGTTTACTGTCCACGTCAACGTTCTCTCTTAAAGACTTAGAGGATGAGATCAGATCACACCCTCAACTCTTCTCTCTTCCAAGGAGGGTAAATTTAGGTGCGGTGACCAAACTTGAGAAGCATATTCTGGCTTTGGCCTTATGTAAGATGTGAACAGCTCGTGTGTGTGTGTGTGTGTAGGGGAAAACATCCGCCCTGACCCCTGGTGACCTATCAGCCCCCCCTCCCTCTCCCCCTCCCCCTCCAAAGCCTTTGTCCAGACGACGTGGCCGCCACACCCCCTTCCCCAACCATCTCCCACACTCCCTCTCCCTCCCTCCACCACACCTACCAGGCCCTCCCTCCCTTCTCCACACCCACCACCACCACAAGAGCCTCACCCAGTCCCGTGCACCGGCCAAAAGCACGTTAAGAACAATTTGGCTAATCCTCCCCAACACCCACCCCGCCCGCACACTGAACCCACCCACGCAAACGCCTGGGGGCAAGATTTCGTAACCAAAACATTAAATCAGTCATCACGAGTTCTTATCTTACGTGGGTTTATTCCTGGAGGTTCTGATATCATTAAGATAATACCTAAAGTCAATTATCTTGAGAAACTAACATCAAGGCGAGGCTGGGGATAACTTTACCGTGGTAAGATCACTCTTTTGGGGAGTTATCTGGTGGTGATCACAGGCGATCTGCAGGTGACCAGAGATGGCCCGATAAGCAGACCACAGGTAATTTACCAGGTGGTGATCCCTACCACCTCCCACATAGCTCCGACACTTTACGTATCTCGATCTCCAACACCCTTTACATATCTCCCACTACCTCCAACACTCTCTCCACATCTCCCGCATATATCTCCAACACCCCCTCGCCCATCTCTCTCCCCCTGCACTGCAACAGAAGCATCCAGTGATCACACAACCTCAGGTTTTCCCAGAGGCGAAACCGCCACGCACGAGGGGCCTTCACTAACCCTGCCAAGGGTGGTCTGCTGGTACGGCCGCTGAAACATCCGAAGCTTCTCCCCGGGCGACAGACATCGACACTCAACACAAACACGAGGAAGTGGACGCGTCACAAGCGACCCTTCCTACGGACTCTGGAACGGAAACTGTCTTTTCGAGGCGACTCTTCCGCCCTCCGTAGGACCAGGGTCTTCACAGGCCAACGTGACCCTTCTCCCTGTGAGACCCACGCCCAAGCAGGGCTCTAGCTCATCCTCCACCTGAGTAAGGCCTGGAGGGCCAGGCAGGAGATGGGCCAAGAGACACAGTATGGGAGAGAGGCTCTCTTGAACTCTACCTACTACAAGATGCTGCCTTTAGGCGGGGCTAACGAGTAGCGCTCACCGCAGGATAGTCCTGTGTTAGAGTCGTGTGAGATACACGTTCTCGAGTGTCATGAGTGAGATGGAAAGTGTGACTGACCGTGGACTGAATGCCTGCAGCCTACGTGTACTGAGACAGAAAGACAGCAACACGGGCCTGGGAGGGGAACTTAACAGCCACTGTGGCGCTGCCTCACTGCAATGCCGTCACCAACCATGCCGATACCCAGGCAGTAGTACCTACCCGCTGGGCGGTAGGCTAATACCTCTTTCCTGTGTGTGTGTGTGTGTGTGTGTGTGTGTGTGTGTGTGTGTGTGTGTGTGTGTGTGCAGGTGTAGCCTAACCTCCTCCCGGACCCCATCTCAGCAGACCACCTCCACCCACTCCGGGCGTCTCTCTCTCCCCTTCGTCAGCCACTGTCCCGTTCCTCCACGTACCGGGACCCAGGTCCAGCAGGTCCAGGTCCAGGTGGCTGGAGGGACAGCTAGGAATATCTCCCTTGGCTCTCCGCTGGAGGGGACGCGGGTCTGGGAGCTGGGAGCAGTCCTGGAGGGGGATACTGGAGGGGTCCTGGGAGTAGTGGTTGGAGGGACGGGTCTTGGGGGTTGACGGATGTGAGAGGGGTGTGTTGCGTGAGCCGTTGACGACGAGGAAGTCAAGGAAGAAGGAAAGGGAGAGACGGTAGTAAACACTGGGGTTCGACCCCTGGTGGAGTTGAACTTTTAATCAGCAGCGTTCACTTTAGGTTCAGTGAATCGAAGCGATGTTTCGAAGGGACTTGTGACTCACAGTATTTCAAAATGAGATTGTTTTCGAATCTTTTGTGACATTTAGTGTAAATAGTAAAAAAAAAAAATTGGTGTAAAAGTATTCATGATTTACAGTTAACACTGTTGTTTCCCCTGCCAACAGTGGAGGGTTCAGTGGAAAGCATGAAGCTGCCTGGGGTCAGCGGGCGGTCTCACCGACCCCAGCCTGACCCGTTATCACCCCAGCGTCACGCACAGGTCATGACCCCTCGTGACGGGCCCTCCGGTGGTGACCCCTGCCGGCAGTACGCACTCACAAAACAAACCCGGTCAGCCTCAAGCGGAGATAATTACACCCCCGGATGTGTCTGGGGTCATTCAAGGTCACGGGGTGTCTGTGTCAGCTTGGGTCGTCCTGGGGAGGAGGTCAGGTCACACTCCATACCCAGAGAGGTCACCACTGTACCACACGAGGTCCCTGTGTCTGTGACCCTCGCCTATACTATAACATCAGAAGCAAATTTGTCTAATGAGTTCTACACACGAGCTAACCAGACATTTCTATTGGTGTAAACAGATTTACTTTCCTGTTTTACAACTGGTCTAGTGCAAAACACACGAGTTGCCCTCTGGTCATCCTAATAAGAGAATGAAAATGAAGAAGTAAATGAGAATAAATAATGCATTCCATTATTCATGGGCGCACGCCCACAACATGTGTGGCAGAGACGAGCGAGGAGAGCTCTCGAGTATGAGGCTCATTAAGGCTAATCACTTGGCCATCGTACCTCTGATGGAGATGTCGGATGGCCTGATGCATAAGGCGTATCTAAGTTAACATATGAGTATAATCAAGAGCAAGATGTGGTGCTTAATATCTTAGTACGATGGTTAATCTGGGTTAATGACTCTTTACTGCTTATATGGCTCTGTGTACAGGTATTTAGAAAGACGATCCAATACATCTAAAGCCCAGAGTATTCTGCCCAGGTAGTTTTTAGATAATCGCAAGCATTAAGCACCCCATAAAGTATATAACGCCTACTTCGGGTCACCTGGGATTAACACACACACACACACACACACAAGCACGAGATGGGGCCCCACAAGTTTTAACCACCCCTCCCCCACCTTACCTTACAGTACAAATAGGTAATTACACACACCTGTCGGTCCACTGGCAAGGGGTTAAGAGGACACCTGCGTTAAGGCAGGTGTAACACGCGCACCTGGCCTGCCCTGGACCCCACGATACGCTATGCAGTACACTGTACCACGACACACTACACACTGTTACAGTGATCACATTTCATGACACCATCCTAACAGGTTTGAGAGACGCGAATCAATACTTCATCGTAACCAAATCGCGAATTCTTAAAATATTTCTTCGACATATCAACTTTTTTTCTTTATGTTGAAGGCTCCAGTCACGGACAAAAGTCAATATCAAGGCCGGGCCTTAACTGAAATATATAGAGGATTATGAAACGGAAAGGGAAAATACAAGGGAAAGTATCTACGAATTTCTGAAAAAGTGAAAGACCTGTCTCTTGAAATGTGCCAGGTCGTAGTTAATGGGAAAGTCATGGGAAGGTAGAGAGTTCCAAAGCTTCGACGTGCAGGGAAAGAAGCAGGTATCAAAATGGCCCGATCCTGAGTTGCCGATGGCCATAAAATAATCATGTGACGCAGCAGCAACTTGCGTAATGTATTCATAAAATATATGCAAATGAATGAAGAAGCAAACAAGATAAACTCTATCTACACCATGACCACCCACCCCGGCCATCAAGCCGAGGGATTACAGCTAAAAATCTCCTCATAAATCCTCACATCCGTGAGAGGGGGGGGCGTGTGTGTAATCCGCTCAAGCCACAGGTTAGTGAGCGAGCGGTGGCCATCGTGATATATGGAAACGTGACGCCGTATCGCGTGTGGGACTCGCCTCGCCTGGGCCTGTGGGGCCCCCTCCACTACCCCCCCCCCCTTGGCCGTGCACCGCCACACCTCTCCACACACACACACACACAACCACAACCAGAACACACGTCCCACGTAACCTACTGACCCGTACCTCTGACAACAGGCACACCTTCACCAGGTAGTTTCAATATCTTGTACCTACACGCACACGCACCGACGGTGCAAATGACCCCAGCAGGCAGAGGGAGCCCTGGCTCTCGTGGGGAGCTGGGTGGGATAACAAGCCCAACTCCCCCAAGGCCCAACGCTTCGGTCCCTCACCACCGGCGGGCCGCCCTAGAGCATAGGGCCCGCACCTCCTTGAGTTGTCGGGAGATTCAATCTCAAACGACGACAGTTACTGCAGAGGAGGATAAGACAACGGAACTCACCTCCTCCCGCTCCACTACAGGCAGGCGCTCCACCCAACATGCTAGAGGGACATGCAGCCCATATACAGTAGGAGTGAGTATGATCCCAGGATTACCCTGAACACCTGCAGAAGGTGTACACAAGTTTTCTCGGCTACTGCTCTCAACACCTGATGCTGAAGCCCTTAACGATCCAGGGAGTTGATAGGCCTAACGACCAAATGACCAACCAACCAGCCAGCCGGCCGGCTAACTATCCAACCACCCAACAAGCCCCACATATGCTCGCCTACCGAAACTATTCCGGTCTCGTATCACTTTACCCACAGCAGTTGTCGCAATTCAGGTCAACTTCCTGACTCCTAAATACCTTAAGAATTCATCCTTATCCCTGCCTAGTCCGTGCTCCTGTGTCCCAGCACGTTCCCTATCCCACATGGGATCCGTCCCTGTCGTCTATCCCCAGGATGGGTGTCCCCATCCCCCCCCCCGCGACGTGTCGCACGACCCATGCACGTCGGGTCAGGTGGTCCCTCCCGACACACCCCGTCCGATCACCCCCATAATCACAAACATACGTACACACACACACGCCACCATCAACGTGGCCATCTCCTTCACCATTCCCGTATGCCACTATCTTCCCCCAGCACCGACCCCCGGTGTCACGGGACCATATCTGCCGTGGCTCAATACCATGTCAGCCGCGGTTAAGCCCCACATCATCTCGACCCTTCTGCCGTCCTCTCCCGCCCCCGACACACCCCCTTCCAGCCTCATCACTGGGAATGCCCCACACGACGCCGGTCTGACCACATCATCACGCAAGATGCGTCACAGGAACCTTCACACTAGGGCCAGCACACACACAAACACACACGGACTGACATCACCCTGAAGCCACTCCTACCCCCCCCCCCCGTCTCGCGGGAGTGAGGCCAAGAGAAACGAGAGATTTGAGGTCCTTTCGGAGGGTTCGTCTCTCATCCCCCCAACAATGGAGGGAAGGACCCCCTCAACCAAGACAACCTTTAATTACCAGCGGACAACAGCAACACATCTATCCTCCCACACACACACACAAACAACACACACTAGAATTTAACCACAAAAAACACGAGACGGGACAAAAACCTTCATATTTCATTTTTTTTTTTTTTTTGAGACGTTTCAACACAAATCAGGATTTTTTTCAAGGCCCACCCAAGCCGTGCCCGACACCGGGGCCTGACCTGGCGCCAACAGAGTACCAGGAAGGTCATCCCTAGTGACCAGAGTATAATGGGGGGGAGGGGGGAGTGATGACATCCCCCCCCCGACCCCCGTTACAGTCTAGAGAACGGTAAGACACACACACACACACACACACACACAACAGTTCCATTCTTAAAAAAATATGAGACTTTCTGGTAATCAAAGAGATTTATACTTCCACATAATATACTATCTCTTATGTCAACATCTTGTGTGTGTGTGTGTATGTGTGTTGAAACAGGAAATCCAAACAACATAGCGAGGCCTCCACCGCACGTGCACTTAAACATATGCAATAGTACAACAAGGGTTCGAGCTTGGGTACTGAAGAACAACACCCAGCCACCGACCCTCACTCCACCTCCCTCACCATCACACTGTCACTGGCCGACCTCCTCCACGCCATAATGAAGTAATCACAAGGGGCGACAGGCACCATGCAGGAGCTCACTAAAAACAGTGACTTTCCCTGAGCACAATGAAACTTACATTTGAATACGGTACATTTGTCACACAATGGTACGCACCCTAGAATATGATACACTTACAATTCTACGTAACGTATCATATGGTACATATATATCACATAATGGTACGTACCCTAAAATATGGTAAATTTATATACCACACTGTGGTGCGTACCTTAAAATATGGTAAAAGTAACTCTCAATGGGTCGTATCTAGAATATAGTGCGTCACACAACGGTACGTACCCTAAAGCATGGTACATATCCATATCACAAGGTGACTCGTACCTCAGCCATGAATACGGTACCTCAACATTTCACACAATATCTGATAACCTCGAATATTTTAAAGGAGTGCACCTCCCACAATACCTTGTACCCTGAAATATGGTACAGCAGATATACGGTGCACGGTACCGTGGGCTGGGGGGGAGGTACCAAGAACCCCATCCCCCACCCTCCACCCTGGTTCTGACACCCCCACCATTTCAGGTTTACCTCGATCCACGGTCACGTCCTCAGCACCACCACCACAGGCCAAGGACCCCCTCCTCCCCCTCCCCAGTGTATGGCAACCACAGGTAACTACCCCCCCCTCCCGGTACCCCACCCAATAATAAGGTCATCACCACAAAACCAACCGATCGTCTGTACGGTTAACCAGACGTGTGTTCGACCACACACATGACCCACGGGCCCACAACCCCACACCAGACGCCTCCTCATTCAAGGTCCCTACCGTCCCACACCCCCTTTCCCTTCCTTATGACCTCTTTCCCTCTCCCTTCTCTATCACCACACCGCATCTTTCCTTCCCACAGTATCCCCCCTCCCCTTCCTCTACCAAGGAGGACTCCTCACCCCACCATCATCGCGTTTCACCCCAACCCTACCGTCACCCATTCAGGCAAACCCGAACAATATCCATACCCTCTGCTCACCCGACACCAAGCCAGACATTCTCGCCTCTCCCCACCTCTCCTCCTTTATGCTCGCTAGGAAAAATCTCTCTTTTCCCCACCTGACCAACCCTGGTAATGTACACTCACCTGTAAACGCCTTCTTCCTGGTCAGCCCTGTCCTATGTGATAATCATGTATACTCATATGTGTATATGAGAGAATGTGACATTCTTCGTCTGTATCCTGACGCTACCTCGCTAACCCGGGAAACGGCGATCAATTATAATAAATATCTATATGTATGTATGTATGTATGTATGTATCTATCTATCTATCTATAGATAGACAGATAGATAGATAGATAGATAGATAGATAGATAGATAGATAGATGATTATCTCCCTAGTCCGTGATGGGAGTTATGAAGGTGAAATCGCACTTCAGTAGGGGTTGTTAAGAGTTTTATTTAACTTGTAGTTTATCTATACATGTGGTACAACATGTTTCGTGGAGACAGTCCACCTCATCAGGTGCCAAATCTTAATAAAGTTATTTAAATCTCACATCACACCAGAGGCAACGTCCACACTCTACCTTCGTTGACACGAAACTGGCCTGATCCACCGTGACCGCTGAAAGGAGAGAGAATAGTGATTAAAGAACGTTTGGAGGGGGGAGGGGTTGACTTGGGTGGCTGGGTGTGTCCAGGCCCACTTTTTTTATATTTTCGTTTTTTGTAAATTCTCTCATAATGATTTTGTTGATGATAGGATGGGCTTTGAAGTTACCTAGGGACAAACTAAAGTTCTTAGTATTAGCAATGAAGATGGCTTCAGTGATATTACGTGTTGCGTAATCTTTAGATGGATAAAGAATAACTGGATTATTAAGGTCTACTGGGTGATCGTTTTCATGAAAGTGTTTAGCGATCACACTATTGTGGTCACCCCTGCGTACTGATTGTTTGTGCCTGTAGCATCTCTCTGTTACAGTTTTTCAGGTCTGGCAAATGTATAAGTCATTACATGCCTTACATTTGATAGCATAAACACTCCCAATTGTTGAATGATTTGGTCTACTTCTTATTAAGGTCTTACTGATAGTGTTCTTGTACTGGAAGGCAACATTACAAGCATTGTTCTTTAGTACACTTCTAAGATTAGCTAAGTTGGAAGAATAGGAAAGAACTACACATTTAGACCTATCCTCATTTACAACATTTCTGTTACTGGGTGCATAAAATGTCTTTTTAACTTTCCAGTAAGCTTTGTTCAAAAACCAGTTAGGGTAGCATGACTGCCTTAATATGCGTCTTATATGACTACATTCATCTATCAGTCTTGTGGGATCACATATCCTTATTGCTCTTAAAAACATGGACATAACTACAGACATTTTTATAGAATAATCATGCACTGAAAAATAATGAATATACCTCTCAGAGTTGGTAGGCTTCCTGTAGATCTTAAAGGACAAATGATCAGATTCTCTTGCTATTAACACATCAAGAAAGGGTAGTTTGCCTTCTTTTTCCTATTAAATCTTGAATTTAATGGTGGGATGGACATTGTTTAATTCATTAAAGAAAGCATTACAATCTTGGGAAGATTGCCGCAGGGACAACACATCATCAACGTATCTAAACCAAACTTTCGGATGATTATTAATTGAAGTTAAAATTTCGGTTTCAAAGTATTCCGTAAATAAGTTACTAAGAATAGGACAAGTGGATTTCCCATGGCGAGACCGAATTTCTGTCTATAAAAATTACCTTCATCATCTTGAAAAACGTTATTGGAAACACAAAGCTCTACCAAGACATCACAGAAGTGCGCGTGATCTAGTAAATGCTGATCATCCACTGGAAAATGAAACACGATAAGTTCTCAATTGCACTTTCGTGTAAAGATTACATCACGGGAGAGGCGTAACTAGGACGCCATTGGTAAACAAGTGTTACCTGAATGGTGATGTTCAGGTTGGTGCGATCGAGTCTGGCAACATGCGTGTCATGAAATTTTATTATGTGGACAAGAAAATGTTTACAAATTTTACCTACAATAGACCTATCCAATTTGTACAGACCTTCAGTAATAACAATGTTACAATTCTTTGTGTATTTAACAATAGAAGATTCAATTATATTTCTCGTGGTAGAGTTACAGTTAATAAGCGAGTTGGCATTACTCAAGTTAATACAATGGTCATAATTTTTAACACGATTAAATAAGGCATTTGATTCTTGTCCTGTTCTTATTCTATAATTATGTTGCTCAAGTCCAACTGCCCAGTGAAATGAATGTTTTCATAAATGTCGTATCTCACTATCGCATTACTTTCCGATACATTACATGTCATTGCTCTTCGCTAGACTTCAAATTTTATTGCAGCGACTCTTTACAATAGACATCATAAATATTCATACATCCCTCAGTCAGAATTACCTGAATTTTGTAGCGAAACCACGAGTCCAGCAACGTGGAAGGTGTCTAGTAACGACGAGTCCAGCATCGTGTGAGGTGTCTAGTAACGACGAGTCCAGCATCGTGGAAGGTGCCTAGTAACGACGAGTCCAGCATCGAGGAAGGTGTCAAGTAACAACGAGTCCAGCCTCGTGGAAGGTGTCTAGTAACGACGAGTCCAGCATCGTGTGAGGTGTCTAGTAACGACGAGTCCAGCATCGTGGAAGG
>JAYMFT010261241.1:0-10768 GCA_038088735.1 Panulirus argus
CTCTCTCTCTCTCTCTCTCTCTCTCTCTCTTTCTCTCTCTCTCTCTCTCTCTCTCTCTCTCACCACCCGGTACTTTGGCTCCCCAATCTTAAATAAAGACCGGATTTTTTCCCCCCCTTTTTTCCTTGCATTATTTGTACGTGTGCATATTAAGGCTCTTGTATTCCTGGGGCCAAAGCCTTTTTTTTTCCTCCGGCCAGGCCATGAAAAATCGACCTCAGGAAGAGAAACCGAGTTTAAGAGGGCGAAGACAAGAGATTATAAGATGGTGATGTGAGTAGGGAAAAGATAAGTCCAGCCGGGTAAGCTTAGTTCCAATTAGGGAGAAAGTAAGACCAGAGATCTTGACATGGAGGATATAGGATGGTTCCGGGCATCGCTTCGCCACTCCTAAGTCAGGAGTACTTCCGTGGCCGGCTTCTGTCTACAACTTACTGACACGGAGGCCAGAATATGATTCTGGACACAACGAAAGCATATTTTCTTATGATATAAAAGTATAAGTACCCTATTTCCTTGTTAGAGTCATAAGGGGTACGGTATTGGCCGGATTATCATGGCGTAATTGGCTACCTTGCGTCATGTGAACTCTTGCTTATGGTGTGCACACAGTATATGAAAATAGGAAATTTACAGTCTTACGTCGTTTGAAACTGTAATGGAATTTACGTATCTTTTGCTTTTGGCTTGTGGTATTATGGCATAAATACCATATCGGTTTGTTCTTCAGTAAATCATGCTTTTAGTAACTTTGGTGCCGTCATGTCAGGAGCTCCCATAGTTTTTTTGTTATGGTATATCATTAGAAGATGGCTTTACTACGGCTTCTTTACTTGTTATGGAAAATACAGAAGTTTCCCCATTCTCTCTCTCCCAACGCTCCAAAGAAAACCTGGACAAGCAACGACAGAAAACGTTCGTGGATTACTGTGAGGAGGGACTTGCCTTATTTGAGCGTTTACTATAGGAAGTATAATTTTTGCTTTGTCGTTAAACATTATTCTTATTTGTTGGGTGCGGTAGACAAATCCATGACTTTTTCCAGTATTTTGCGCTGTAATACGATTCAAGCGTTCGTGTCGAAGGGAATAGATATGATTTTATGACCACACCATCAAACGTGATTATTACTTAACGATTTCTTCTTTCTCCTTCTTTCCTGCAGTATCCAAGCTGCGGGAGCACTGGGATGAGACGAACAGCGTGGTGCTGGCCCGCAAGACGCAGCTGGACGCCATGTACGCCGATACGCACAAGTTCGACGCCAAGCGGGCCGAGCTGGAGACCTGGCTGGCCAGGATGGAGGCCCGCCTGGACAGGATGGCCCCCGTGGCCCGGACCGCCGACGTCCTGGACCAGCAGATACGGGAGCAGAAGGTAACCAACCACAACCTCGTTCTCTTTACAGAGATTGCGATATATATATATATATATATATATATATATATATATATATATATATATATATATATATATATATATATGTTATTTAGACAGGTTTTTCACTTTCTTTTACGATAGGTCCTTGACTAGAGCCTCCAACATGAAAAGGAAATAACGGACGGACAGGTACACTGACTTTTGTAGTTTGTGTGGAAAATATGTTAAACTATAGAACCTGTTTTCTGGTTTAAGACAGTTAGTGAAAGACTTTGTCGGGTCTTCCCAAGGTCGTCCGAGTTCCTTTTGCACCCACATTTCCATCTGAAACTTCAGTCCCCAGACATATGCTGGTTATACTTTCTCACGTATGCTCTAAACACCACCTGTCTCTTCAACATTACAAACACTGGTCCATCGTTATGACGAGACATTTTACACTCAGGATACAGCTTCCGTTCTGGGGGCATTGATACATACATAAATACATGCAACACTTTGGCAAAAGAGGAATTAGTGAACACTACTTGTATTTATGATAGCAAATCTGGTTGTGATTTATGGTCGATGGGGTTCTGTAGTTCTTATCCTGGTGGATGGTGGAGTTATAGGGTTATTTAGCGCTGCACTAACAGGAACACTACAGTATCTTCAAGCGCTACACTACCAGGAACACTACAATACAAGCAACGCTCCACTGCTAGGGACACAACAGTACCACGAGCCTTACTTACGCTACGATAACGTTGTATTATTATCACAAACTCGCGAGATCCGAGAGACTGAAGAGAAGGCTGTGCGCCTGAAGCTGCCTAGGGGACTTCATTGCTGCACAAGCAGACCCTCATTACTTGAAGTTGCTGTTCATAAACTTTGCTCATGGTTGGTGAAATTAATTGTGTGCATTATTCGTTTTCTTTGGGACTTCCTCGTTAACTGTAATATTTGTTAATCCTCTCCTGCAGGGCTCTCGCGTGGAAATGTTGACTGTAATGTTCGTTATTCCCTTCCAGTGGGTCTTCCAAGTGGAAATGTTAACTTTAATGTTTGTTATTCCCTTCAAGTGGGTCTTCCAAGTGGAAATGTTAACTTTAATGTTTGTTATTCCCTTCAAGTGGGTCTTCCAAGTGGAAAGGTTAACTTTAATGTTTGTTATTCCCTTCCAGTGGGTCTTCCAAGTGGAAAGGTTAACTTTAATGTTTTTTATTCCCTTCCAGTGGGTCTTCCAAGTGGAAAGGTTAACTTTGATGTTTGTTATTCCCTCCCAGTGGGTCATCCAAGTGGAAATGTTAAATTTGATGTTTATTATTCCCTTCCAGTGGGTCTTCCAAGTGGAAATGTTAACTTTAATGTTTGTTATTCCCTTCCAGTGGGTCTTCCAAGTGGAAATGTCGATTGTCATGTTTGTATTATGCCCTTCCACCGGGAGCTGTATGCGGAAAAATGAGCCATGTTTATTTTTCCTTCCCTCCACTTCTTAACGCACGTTCCAGATGTTTTTGACTGAATGTTTGCTCTTCCCCCCGTCTGTAGGGCTTCCACGCCGAGATCCACCAGTACAAGCACCAGGTGGAGCTCTTCAACCAGATGACCCAGCGACTGATAGCCATCTACCAACACGATGACACTCGCAGGCTCAAAAAGATCACGGAGACCATCAACCTGCGCTACAGCAGCCTCAACTCCAGGTGAGGGGACCTGGTTTCCGACCAGAGGCCATCCTAGGGGCGCGGGAACCGGGTCACGTCAGGTTAGGCTGTGGGTCCAAATGAGCAGCCCGAAATCGTTCGACACGTAATCGGATTTTGATTTTTTTTTTCTAGCTTAGGGGAAAAAGGAGCATGAATTGAATGAGTAGTTTTGTTCTGGGTTCTTATATAGATTTAACTAAATAAGGTTTATCTTGAAGATAACAAGGGCTGAAGTTCCTTTCAGTAAGACAGTTGGGAGTCCGATGCTTGCCATTTAGGTAGGTCACCCCTCTGAATACCTCCATTTTCTTCTTTTCGAAATATCTCCATTTTCTGTGTATATTTGTCCTAGGGACTTGTGAATTTTTATTTCGTGTCCTTTTTAAGTTCCTAACGTGTCTTTGAAGGAGTCTTTGGAGATCATAGATTTATGAATATCTCGTTTAGAATTGCACAGAAAACCTCCTTTCCATCATGTCTCAGTCGAAAATGTTGCATTTTGCTTAGTATATATTCTGGATGGTACCAAAAACTGGCGTTTCATTTTTATGATATGTTTATCACTAACTTGAATCAGTTGAATTGGCTAAGGAGAGTGAATAGAACCGTTTTGTGTTTTCTAGATTTCTGTGCCTCAATGAGAGATGATTTAAGGCCGGGGTGCTTAAGGGTAAGTGGCAGAGAGCTGGTTTAGCTAGGGTTAGGCGAAGATAATTTACAGTGGGTTGGGTTTGCTTGGGTGAAGTCAATTTCAAGTATGGCAAAGGATGTTAGATAAAGGAAGGTTATCCTTCCTACACTTTTGTCATTTCAGTACTGATGGATTTAGATTTAGGCATACTGACTGTTGTATTTCGTACCATTCACGGCACAAAGTAATGTCACAATTGTGTTATTGATCAGGAATATTAATTTGTCTTATAGTTTAACGTTTTTTGTTAAAGCATAGATTAAAGTCTGGTTAATATGTACCTAGTATCCTAGTATAGAGGTAGTAGTGCCAACTGCTATCACAGGAATATATAAACATGACCAGTTACTTAAAGTATACTTAAAATTTAAGGAAATCAGGAGTAGGCATTTACAAAATTATGCAGACAAAAGTCTTCGTGGCTTCCAAGGCAGATTTAAATCATTAGAGGGAATAGGTAGAGTATTGTATCCCCTTGGCTGTTCCGTCTTGCTGTGTTGTCCGTAGGCTACTCGATACCTAGTTTCTCTGTTCTAGCAGTTGAATGCGAATACAGTGGTTACGCTCGGTGTGGTAATGAGTAGACAGATGGGTGGGTTACGGTGTGTGGGTATAGAGAGATGTATATACGAAGCCAGTGGCGTAGCCATTGTACAGCAGTGTGTGTAAAGGAAGGAATTAATTTTGTATTGATTTATGATGACCAACGTGTGTGGTGGTTTATATTAATCTTCAGTCCAGAATTTTGATTTGCTTGGATAGGTTCATAGGGAAATGGAGTAAGTTGATAAAACAGATCAAGTGAAGGCATATTGAGTCCCCTGCTTCTCAGCGTTCGTGTATTGATTGGCGTTTATTTTGAGATTTAGAGAGAGAGAGAGAGAGAGAGAGAGAGAGAGAGAGAGAGAGAGAGAGAGAGAGAGATTAAATCTGTTACAATAGGTATATGCAAAGCAGGGTAAACTGTATTGGTGTGTACTCACGGTTATTCCCGTGTGTCTCTCCTCACAGCATCATCGCCCGGGGGAAGGAGCTGCACTCGGCCATGAACTCCCTCCACAACTTCGACAAAGCTCTGGACAAGTTCGCCTCCTGGATGAGCGAGGCCGAGTCCAACGCCGACCTGGTGGAGATGGAAGTGGATAAGCTTGGCCCAGCGAGACGTGACCCCCAGGCCAGAGCCCCCGCCATACATCTAAAGGTAAGGAAGGTGCTCGCGTACGTTGCTGCTCCTTGGGGCTACGAGGGAAGTCAGCCGAGGTAAGTACGGGAGCGTCGTTCGTCTATAGACATGGCTCTTTGCGAACCGTTTTCCATATCTGAGGTCTTGAATATGCCTTTTTGTTTTGTCTCCGGTGCATTCTAGCTTCTGCTATTAGTGCCCCCGATCTCAGACATGTACCAGTTTCTTTTTATCTCTCTTTTAATTGGGAAGGTCTGGCTGGAGGGAGGAGATGGAACGAGATATGGAATGGTGGGAAAGAGACGTAGGAGTGTTTGTGTGGGATGGGTTTGAAAATGCCGGGATCGTACCGGTGATGGGAATTCTCTCCTTGGAATGAAATGCCCGAGAACCGGTTTTAAGGAACGGACGGGGAAAGTAGGGGGAGGATCCATACGTGGGAAGGGGATTTATGGAAGGGAGTGTGAGGCACGTCTAGGGCAGGCCGCGGGTGGAATATTGCGTACGAAGAGTTAGCAGGTCCCTAAAGGACGGGAATCCTTAAGCATACAGAGGGAGCTGTATGAGGGAGGTTAGTCTCGGGTACCACATAAGATGGCCGGAAAAAATATGTGATAGCATGCGACAGTGAATCACGTCATAATATATTCAGGGTTGTGGGGCACATCCGCGGGAGATTGCTGTTCAGCAACCCCCGGGGACGGCGGTACTTCATAACAACAGCCCATAATCTGGTCGTGAAGCAGATTAATGGTGCTCCGGGCAACGCTACGGAGTGCTCACGTCGGGAGGGTCGTGGCAGGAGACGTGTTTGGGAGCTGGGTGGGATAAACACGGATGTTTGCTGTGCATTAGGTGGACGAATTTAGGGAGTGCAGAGTAGGCAACTGCCCGGGGCTCCACACTTTTTAAAGGGGGGAGGGGCGGCCCCCCCCAGATTTCTGTATTATTTGTACCGCATGAATCGATTTCTGTGATTTGTATCATGAGTATTGTTTCAAGATGATGTCTCATGGGTAATGCAAGCTGAGATTGAAGTCGAAAATGCCCGACTTGCTCGTAGATCACGAGAATTTAGCTTCTAAGATGCCGTGGTTGACTCGGTCGCCTGGGGCTCTTGAGACTAGCCTATGGCCACCTCTGACGAAGGGGATGTTAGAGATGAGCATTCCTGATATCCCATTTGTATGTATAGACACACCCGAACTTTCAGTTGGTTCAGAAATGATGACTGCGACGCAATAGATATAAAGTTCTTCGTGTTAGATGGCACTCTTTTATATATATATATTAGATGTATACCAGTGTGATGATTGTCAAGGGTTGAGTGTATCATGTGTTGTCGTAATATGAGTATGTTTTGCTTGGAGATGCTGGAGACGTGCACAGTTACGTCCGCGAACGTGTGAAGTGTGTAGAGGTGTTTGAGTGAGTAGGAGTTTGACGTTAGGAAGAGTAGAACTATTACGTGAGTGAAATGAGTGAGGAGTCTTAAGGCGATTACGCCGGAGGAACGAGTAATAGATTCACGTTTAAGAACAACAAGTACATTAACGAAAGGGGTTGAAGAAGAATTTGATGTGATTTGGGAAAAAAGAGAGGTTTGAAGAGATGATTTTGGATTAAGGGAGTGTCTTTACCAAAAAACGGAACACTAAAAGAAGAATCGTTGAGAACAGGGGAAGGAAGGATGGAGCGAGAATTGGGATATAAAGACATAGCTCGGGGCTACAGGAGACAGGGGGAAAAAGAAAAGAATTGTGCATTGGAAGAAGAAAATTGGCTTTAGAAGAGGATGTGAGGGGATAAGAACTAGATGATAATTTAAGAGGGGGAAGGAGGAAATAAATGGATCCTAGTTTAAAGGAGGGGAAACGATGGTAATTTACGAGGAGGAGGAGGGGAAATAAAATGACGGGTAGGAGGAGGAGGAGGAGGAGACTTATGGGTAGTGGTTTAAGGGTTGGGAATAACCCTGATTTAAGGGAGGAAAATAAGTTGGGAGTAATTGAAGAGGAGCTGTAGAGGAGAGAGAGAGAGAGAGAGAGAGAGACAGGGAAGAGGCATAGGAATGTAGTTTTGGAGTGGAGGAGAAAAGAGAATTAGCCACCGATTAAGTAACACCCGGGAATTAGAAATATACGCTGATGAAGAAGGAATAGAGTGATTTAGAGGATCATAATGCTACAGTTATATATGATCCTTGGACAGTTCTCTTGTGCCTGCTTTCCAGAAGAAGACTAGGAGGAGGGGTAAAGTAAAGGACGAATGATGTGAAAAAGGAACTTCATCGAACGCTGAGATGATGTACCGATATAGAAAGAGAAATCTCCGCTCCTTGGGTTCTAGGTAATAGAGGATCTTGGGCGAAAATATTAACGTATTTTTTGGAAAAAGAAAAAAATGGGAAAGCTACTGTAAAGGAAAACGTAAAGAGACGGTTTAAAAGAAAACGTTAAGAGAGGGTTTAAAAGAAAACGTAAAGAGAGGGTTTAAAAGAAAACGTAAAGAGATGGTTATGAGAAAGAGCTCACTAAGTAAAGAGGAAAAGTTAGGTCGGTGGGTGCAAAGATTGGCAGGGAGGGGAGAGCATGGCAGGGAATGGGAGTGTGAGGTTAAACGATGTACGCGACAAGTCGGGGAAGCGGCCGTAAGTCAAGACGAAGTGGGAAAGTTCCTGATTAAGGGTGTGAGGGGCGAGGCTCGCGAGAACAGGCGGGAAAGAACTGCCGCCGAGAGAGAGAGAGAGAGAGAGAGAGAGAGAAGGGGTTTTGGGAAAAGATTGTGTGTGGCGGAATGGGAGTGAGGGGGAGGGGAAGGTAATTAGCGAGGCTGGGAAGGATTGTTGTAAAGTGGGAAGGGCACAGAGCGTCATGAAATGGAAAGAAATAATGGAGTTATTAAGGTATTTGCGATGAATGCTTAAGGAAGAAGGAGGACTTTATTTCTCAGTGTTTTATGGATTATGATATGGATTTTTTTTATATATTGATCAGAACTAGATTAAATTTAAGGCAGTGTTTGTATTACATGCTAGTTTCTGTGTCTCGAACCGACCAAAAAGTGCATTTCATACCATGAGAAATGGTGATTTAGATACCCGGGTCGCGAAACACCTGCTCGATGCTAGCAAGCTTCTGGAATACGAGGACTGCTCACTGGACGCTTTCTGAAGATCAGAAACAGAATATCCAAGATCAGTAAGAAATATCTCCCAACAGTCATATCATTGACTAAACACGTTCATACCCTTAAGGACTCGACTGTCACAAAACAACCGCTTCATCCCTCCGTAACTTAAGTCTTATACTCAAATCCATCAGACATACATCCATCCGAAGCGACACTCCCCAGACATGTACGAGTTACACCTTCTCGTCTTCGCCACGGCAAACGTCGATTCATCATATGACAAGACTCCTCGTGCCCGAGGTGCAACTCCCACTCTGAAGACTTTAAGCACCCAACTACTCTCTAGTCCTCCTTTAGGTGAAAGAAAAAGAATAATTAATAACCAGTGTGGTAGGCCATGAAAAAATATGCCAAAATAAAGTAACATGGAATTCGAGAAAGCTACTCTCCAGTCCTCCTTTAGGTGAAAGAAAAAGAATAATTGATAACCAGTGTGGTAGGCCATGAAGAAAATATGCCAAGATAAAGTAATATGGAATTCGAGGAAGAAGATGTAACAAGGAGACGGTAAAGTGAATGCATCCAGGAACAACGAGGAAGCGCATCGCTGCGTGCCGGCGTATCTGGCGACAAGGAGACAGCGTAGTAACGGTTAAATGGTGTATTGGCGAGCCGCTGATTGACGGGTCAGTTGCCGACGTCAGTGCACCAATATGCGCCAGCGTGGCTGATTGGCAGACGAATCATGCCCCACACAGTGGGTGCCGCCGAGTGCAAGGTCCGTTCCCACTAGCCGGACGGACGATGAACAAGTGATGCTCTGGAAGTGATAGAAACTAGGGGGTGATAGAGGTAATGCTGAGTCCTCATAAAGTTTCAGTTATTGATATTATTATGATCATTATTATTATTCAATTATTCTTGGGGGAGGAGGCGAGCGCATAAAGAATTCACAGTTCCGTCGTAAATTTCCAACATGATTTTTGGATCTCCGGTTGAAAAATGAATTTTTCATTCCCTCGTGTGTTTTTTTAAGCTACTGAATATATAGAGTAATATGCAGCCGATATTTTGGCTAGATTTTGGCCAGTGATTTTACGATAGTTAATGGAGAGAGGGAACCTGGTCGCTGGGGACGTCTTGAGGAGGGGTGGTGGGTGTCGATCCACCACTGTGTCTGTCGGTATTGTCCGCTGATGCTTCTGGTCATACAAGAGCCAGTGTGTGTGTCTGCGTTATTGGAGGGAGGGTAAGCCGATGGTCACATCGGCAGAGGGGTTGATAAAAATAGAAGCAGGACGGTGCCGTTGGTTGGTGTGTAGCGTAGTGCCTCCTCCTCCGTCCTCCATCTTCACTCATACGTTCTCCCTTTTTTTCCCCGTCTTCAGCTTCATCAGTCACTCCTCCTTCCCCTCCTCCCCCCTCTTCCCCCCCCCTCCCCCCTCCATTCTTTACGTCCCCTGTCCCTCCTCTGTTTGTCTACCTCCCCTTCATCATCTCGCCTCCTCTTCCTGTCAGTCCTTTCTTCTCCTCTTCCAGGTACCAGTGGTGGTGTCCTTGGGTCTCTGGAGCCAACGGGTTCCAGGCGGTGCTGGGCCAGGTAGGGGAGGCGGCACCCGAGGTTGAAGATGATGCACTATGACCCTCCGGGTGTTAGGAGGGAGCTGGCGGTGGTTTTTTGTTTTCTTTTTCCCTGTATGAAGATGTCCGACTCTTCTCTCTCTCTTTTCTTCTCTCTCTTTCCTTAGGAGGACCAAAACTCGTGCGAGCGCCATGCAGATTCTCGATTTGCTGATGGAAATTTGCGTTGGTTGAGACGCTATCTTGACAGTGACGATGATAAGTGATATTGATAACTAAATATGTTAGCGAATGCAGTAATTTTGATTTGCTAGTAGACTCCCTTGATGTCCCGGGTTTAGCCTTTTTGAGGAGGTGGAATAAACTGTTTATACAGAAAGGGGAGAGGGAATTCTGAACTCCTGGGGTCCCGTCTCCTAAACTTTCTATGCCATCAAGCACCCTTTTAAACCCACTGTAAACTGCCATCATTCACTACCTCATTGGTTAGCCTATACCAGCCATCCAACACCCTAAAACTAAACCAAAACTAACGCTTAAACGTCCCTTCTAACAAGCCATGTTCCCGGCTTTTTGTAATAGGCCTCCTCGACTACTCTGGTGATGCATCATTTGAAGAATTGCACCCAGTCAGTATCATCTCATGTGTGTATTTTAAAGTGTCAAGGGATGACAGTGAATGACAGGCATTGCAAGCTGTACCTACGTGTGTAAAAAGGATTCTGACGGTAAGTGTTTAGAAGATTCCTCTTGGTAACTGTGTAGATATATTGGTAAATAAGTACGTAGATTAGCTCTCTTGATATAAGTTGAAATAAGACCTCGTCGAAGAATCACCAAGAGATCTATGTCAAGTTTTGGAAAATGCGGCTATTACTGGAAGACGACTCATGGAAAATACGGCTACTACTGGAATTCGTCTCATGGAAAATACGGTTATTACTGGAAGACGACTCATAGTAAATAAGGCTATTACTGGAATTCGTCTCATGGAAAATACGGCTATTACTGGAAGACGACTCATGGAAAATACGGCTATTACTGGAATTCGTCTCATGGAAAATACGGCTATTACTGGAAGACGACTCATGGAAAATACGGCTATTACTG
>JAYMFT010261252.1:0-24386 GCA_038088735.1 Panulirus argus
AGTAAGTCTGATGCTGCTCAAGGCCCGGAAGACAGCAGAAAAAAGCAGTTGAAGTAAGAGCTGAAAAACACACCGGTGCCGCAGAGCAACTTGGAATGTTTATTACAGTTTTATAATGATAAGGAGAAGTAATAAGAAAGAATGATTTTGCTTAAAATACCACTTGCTACCTGATTAGGTGAAATTAACTCACCGAGGAGATGGTGTTTGTGAACATGAAGCAGGAAGGCTGGGCCACCATGCAAGCCATGGGTGAGGTCCCTGCAGTGTCCTTAATATGCTACTGATCCCTTGATACAATTCATTAGTGTTGCCACTACTTGCTCGTCTTGCCTCCTCCTCCAGTATATGCTCAACAGACTGGTGAAAGTAATGATACCATATCCATTATGCCAAATTGCATACTATAATGGAAAAATGGACATCATACCACTATGAGAAGGCATACAAATCTAATGAGTATCATGCACATTTTACTCATTTAAGAAAAAGGTTCCAAATGTTTACATTGGAAAAAAAATGTGCAGAAGCAAAGGTAAGATAGGTGTTATTACAAAAGTCCTGCAAAAAGAAATTCAAGATTTGTTCCAAGATTAAAAAACATTTAGAAAAATTCAAAGATAAAGTGGTAAAAAGGATAGTATACAGTGATACAGTTATTACCATGATGAGAATTATCATTACTGATATTAATATGTTGATCTGTGATTGGAAATACCTGGTTTAAAAGGAGGGACATACACAAGTATACACATAAGAGTGTAAGTAGGAAAGATGTCAGTGGGCATTATTGGAGTACATACTAATTGATAGGTGTGCAAATGAGAGACTTTTGATTGTGAATGTGCTGACAAGAGGCAGCTGGTGGTATGTCTGGTCATTATCTTGTGGAGGCCAGGGTGAAGAATCGTGAAGCTTTTGGAAAAGAGGAAACATTATGGGTGAGAAGAGAGTGGTGAAAGTAACTCGGCTTGGAAAAGAGGCTTGTGTGAAGAAATATCAGGAGAGACAGCGTAGAATAGCAGAAAGTGAGAGTAAACAAAGCTAGGGGAGTGGGTGAGGAATGGGATGAATTTAGTGAAGCAGTGCTGGCATGTGCATGTGGCATGTGTAAGATGGAAAGTAGGCAAAACAAAAAAGGTAGTGAGTGATGGGATGAAGAAAATAAAGTTACTAGTGAAAGAGAAAAGAGAGGTATATGGTTGGTACTTACAGGGAAGGAGTGCAAATGATTGGCAGAGGTTTAAGAAAATGCAGCCAAGTGGTCAAGAGGAAGTTGTAGAGGTCATGAGGAAGGTGAAGGAGTGGAAAAAGAGTGCAAATGAGAGTTGGTGTGAGCAAATATTAGTAAACTTCAGAGAGAAAAAGATGTTTTGACAGGAAGTTACCACTGGGTGAAAAACAAGAGAACAAATGGGAACATCAGTGAATGGGCCAATGGGGAAGTAGTGATGAAGTGATACTCATAGAGATGATCTTGGTATTGCAGATGAATTTCTTACAAAAGGGGGTGACTATGTTGTTGAATGGCTAGTGAGGATTTTCAAAGTATGTATGGATCATGGTGAGGTTCCTGAGGACAGGGAGAATGCATGTATAGCACCACTGTATAATGGCAAGGGGGAGATAAAGGTAAGTATTTAAACTACAAATGGATAAGTTTGTAGAGTTTACATGCCAAGTTGTATAGGAGAGTTGGGAGTGAGAGGATAAAGGCATGTACAAAGCATCAGATTTGGGGGAACAATGTGGTTTTAAAAGTGGTAGAGGATGTGTGGATCAGGTGTTTACTTTAAAGAATATGTGTGAGAAATACATTGAGAAAGAGAAGGATCTGTATGTGGCATTTATGGATCTGGAGAACACATATGACAGGGTTGATAGTGATGCCTTTAAAAAAATTTTAAGAATATATGGTATGGGAGGAAACCTGCTAGAAGTAGTGAGAAGCTTTAATCAAAGGTGTAAGGCAGACATTTGAGTAGGAAGAGTGGGGAGTGTATGGTTCCAATTGAAGGTTGGTCTGTGGCTGAGGTGTGTGATGTCATCATGGCTGTTTAATTTGTTTATGAATGGGGTGGTGATGGGTGGTAAATGCAAGTCTTCAAGAGAGGGTTGAGTATGTAGTCTGTTGGGTATGAAGGGGCCTGTGAAATGAGTCATTTGTTGTTTGCTGATGTCAAAGCACTGGTGGCAGATTCAAGTGAGAAAATGCAGAGGATATATGTGTCAGAAGTTGAGGGAACAAGGAGAAGGGGTGACCAAATTGGAGATGGAAGGATTTAGTGAAAAATGAATTGAATAACAGGCCTGAACATGCAGAAGAGTGAAAAGTATGCACCAGATTTAGTGAATTGGAGCAATGTGGTATGCAGGGGTCAACATGCTCTCAATGGAACCAAAAACCAGGGTATGTGAAGCTGCTGGGGAACACCATGGAAAGGTCTGTGGGGCCTGGTTGTGGATTGGGAGCTGTGGTTTTGGTGCATTACACATGACAGCTACAGAATAGATGTGAGCAAATGTGGCCTTTCTTCATTTGTTCATATATGGTGATAAATACTGTATTTTCTAATTAGTGTTCCTAATACCCAGATTTCATGTCATAAAAAGGTCACTCTTCTGATTTGCCCTTTATGCTTTGATTCACATTTTCAAAATATTTAGTACGAAGAATCACTCACCCTAGTTACCAACATCTTGACAAATGTTGTCACATCCGGTGAGAGCCATGCCAACTGAAGGAGGTTGAGTCCATATGCGACAGGGGTGAGTGGTGCTCCGGCTGCCACCAAAAGTGTCAAGATCCTGGGTCGATTCCTAGTAATTGCGAGAACTAAAGCATGTGTTGGAAACTGACCAGTGGCCTCAAGGGGTGATCCTCTTACCAGTAAACGGCATGCTTCTTTCACATTATCACTGTAACAGATGACTTCCAGCAGTTGGCCATAGAGTTGTTCATCATCTTCAACAGACTGTAAAACAGCACACACACAATAAAGGGTAACTTACAATTGTTATATACTTGTAACATTGTATCATAGTAATCTTCAATAGACTAATACATCACAAAACACACACAATAAGCATTCTCTTCCAGCTGTTACACTTGGGTAATCTTGTAACACAGTAAACAGGTTAATGTGACTTGTAGTGTTAGCTAATTTTCTTAGCTTACCTGTTTAGATGGAGGAGGGGATACAAGAAATTATTAACAGTAACAAAGATTATACGGCTGTACTTTCATTTTCTAAAGAACAACTATCATATCATGTTTGATGATATGTGAAATTAAAGGAAAAATGTACTCTACTATTTGTGGAAAAATGTTCTCAATATATCTTTCTATCAACCTCTCCATAAATAAAATGCTATGAATCATCATGACTATCAATATCAATATAATCTTATGATTGTCTGTTGCATGAGAAATCACATCATACCAGAGAACATGTCTGAGCATCCTGGATGAGATTAGCCACCTCCCAGTGACCAGCTGATTCTGCCAGGTCCATAGGGGTGCGACCATCATGAGTGATGGCTCTAGGGTAAACACAGCAGCATTCCTCCAATAAGACCTTCACAGTCTTCTTCTTGCCATATTGTGCTGCTATGTGCAGAGCAGTGAAGCCTTGTTTGTCTTGGTAGTGGCCATCTCTGATGTTTGGGATTCTCTCCTTAAGCTTACCCCACTTACCCTCACCTGCCCAGCGAAGCACAACTTCCTCATTATCATCGTAAATGGCTCGGCTATCATTCTGCCAAGGAAAAGGAAAATCAAGAACTACACTTTCCATGACCAGGCATCTTCCTTTCTTACTCTCAATTGTTTCTTTCCACAGGTGCTAGTTAATTACAAGAACTCCCACCAAGGCCAGGTTTTGGACAGATAAGACACATAAAGCATAGAATTATTCCAGGCATTACTCCTACACCCACAAATCAAGTTGCTATCATTGCTGCACTGGTTTTTCTACTTGGTAAATTTACCATGTCCCTTATCACCTAAACTGCTACATGACTACATTCAGAAGAGCTTATCAAGGGTAAATTCTTGAGTTTTGGAAAAGATGAAACTGTCCAGAAGTAGAAAATAATATCATCTTGGTATTCTGATAATTATGAACCTTAAGAATATATGAAACTTTCCTTTTTCCCAAAAAGATGAAATAATGCAAGAGTATATTTTTACCATAAAAAATACTAAGAGTAAGTATGTGCTGAGGGTAAAAACTATGTTCATAAGGTATATACTGCCAAACATATAAGAAATTTTTTTCAATACTCAGATCTATGTGGAAAGAATGTTGAATCAGTTCTCTTTAACTGATTCATTACCTTGAATATCCTTAGAGACACCGGCTGAGAGTCTAGGACAACTTTTGGTAACTTGCTGAAGAACCAGTGAGCATGGCTTTGACCCCATACATCTGCAAGGATGGCTGGTGTGCGTTCCTTATCATCCCTGACAGTTGGATCCAGTTCATAGCCCAGTAGTACTTGTGCTGCCTCTAAGCAACCTCCCAAACCTGTTACATGGAGGGCTGTCCAACCTGCAATTGTTCGGGCATCAAGGTCACAACCAGCTTGAATCAAAGCATGAATGACTTCAATCTGGTTCTTGCGGGCAGCCTTGTGTAGAGGAGTGTAGTTATTGTGGGTCCTCGCATCCTTGTTTGCACCTGCCTGGAGTAGTGCCGTTACACACTTTACTGCACCAGTCCAAGCTGCTCTGTGCAAAGGTGTCTGTTCTGAAAGGCAATAAATATGATTCTAAATATTTTCATTTAAAACTTTCACTTGTCAAACACAGACCCATAATACTGTGCTATGTATGTTACATCTCACAAAATCAATCTTTAATAATTTCATTTATACCATAATACAGCATAAAATACACAGAGTATAAGATATTTCTAAGTTAAGCTACAAAAAAATTTAGTTTTAATTGAGAAATTTGAAAGTAGAATCATTACTAATTTCATAAAATTAGAAGAGCATTTAAGATGGTCTTCCCATCTGCTCGCATGTCTATCTGCTATTTTGTCTGTCATTCAACAGCACTGCACAGAAACATAATAATGGTAACAATTTCAAACCTTTATCTTATATTAAGGGATGATGAAGTTGCTATCCTCCATCCTGAGTCTAAAACATCAAGCAATGACCAGTATTATCATAACAAATGATAATGTTCTGAAAATTGATTACTGAAAACTTTGCAAGACTACCATAGATTAAAATAACAACCTAAACTTCAAGAAACCATTACCCAGCATTAAGGCAACCAGACAATCTAACATACTATATTCATCCCTGGTGGTGGCCTCAGTGTTGCCATGATGCTGCAGGAGCATTCTCAGTGCTGTCTCATGTCCCATCTCAGCAGCCACATGCAAGGGCGTCCTCTCTTGGGACCCACAATCATCTACAGAAATCCCCGCCTCCAGCAGGCGAGGTACCAGGTGGGCGTGATTCCTGGCTGAAGCTTGGCACAAAAGAGTGCCACCCGGGCAGTATGGATCATCAAGGGAGGATACGTGTGGGTCTGCACCAGCATGAAGAGCCTTATCAACACCTTCTAGGTCTCCAATTTGTACTGCTCTCACCAGTTCCTGTAAACACATGCTAGATGAGTCATGTGGAGGGATGATGCCAGCCAGTACAAGGTGGTCTCTACATAAGGAGGAAAGTTAAGAAGATAAACCAAAATAAATTTCAGGAGAGTGTCTCAACGACGCTGAAAGAACAGAAATACCCATTTATAATGATAAACTATCTGGAAATATATGGATGAGAAAATACATAACGTGATTGAAACTAAGAGTTCTTTGGGAAGCATTGACTTCGCGAATGGATGTCATTGTTTAATTACTTATCTAATCAGTAGGGATTCTAGTGATTGATCCCAACACTTGAGCCTCCTTTGGAATCAGAAAAGGTTATCTCATGTGACAAGGTGAGATTACGTTCATCGCTTGTGGTGATACGAAAACTGTGGGTCCTTAAAATAGATCTCGGGAGCCATGAAATCAAGTACGCCTGACATCACGTATTTCTTTAGATTGTTTCTGACTTTGTTTTCCTTAATCTCTGTGATAAATCCTCCTCACTGGCTAGGTTAGAAAATGTTACTTTCATAAGTTTAGATTTTTTCCGTCTCTCCCCAGCAGTGATTACTGAGAGGGCTTAGTTTCATATCTTTATTAGCCACTCTGCAGATAACTGTGTCCTCAATTAAAGTAACATATAACACATTCCATATCTTACTAGTTTATAATTAATATATCCTACTACACAGCCTGGCTTCAAAAATTGTTGAATATATCAACTACTCAACAGCATTATTCTCATCACATAGAACAATCTAAAAACCGTCAAAATAATTTCGAATATATTTAATCCGATTTTTTTTTATTTGTAAGCAAACATGACGTATTACGATAAAGCTACACACATGGCATTTTCCTTTTTATAAAACAATCAATTAACGATCAACACTGCGTTTAACTGACATCTTAGAGCTGGATTAAATTTGCTATTGTCTTAGAGAAAACACATGTTAGTTGTTGGAGTGGTGTAACTGATAAGGATACAAAAACACTTTCAACATCAATGCTTTATTGGTTTAAGGTACATACGATGAGATAACCCAGGAACAATGAGGTACTAGAGACACAGAAGAAGGAGAGGTCAAGTGAGGTAGGTTGAAATGTACGAGACAGGCTTGGCAGAGTTATCTCGTGATGCTGGTGATGAAGATGAAACAGGAGGACATTGGGGAAGTGCGCAGCTGCCGAGTCTACGTGGAGCTCCTGAAAATGAGTGTGGAGCGTACCGTTGTTGCTCCTGGAGCGTGCGCCACCTGCCGGATTGTGCTTGCGTTGCCGGAGTGCCGCGGACGTGGCCGTAGGTCCCTTGATATAGCTGCTGCTCATGACGGACGGAGGCGATGTCTTGTGCGAGTCCTGCCGAACGGTGAACATTGTAGACGGGACACCACAAGGAACCTGCCAGGAAGATGAAACGTCAGGAGTCAAGTTGGGACTTCTACTGACGGAGGAAGCGCTCTGTGGGCGGGCTGAGCCTAAATTCACATGGCCAAGACTTCATGGAGTGGCACACAAGTAGTCGAGGTCGAGTCCTGCGGTGATGCCCCGGATATATAGTAGGCAGGAAGGCCTGCTCATGAAGGCGGTCTGGGAGGAGAGGCGACCCACAAAGGGAACTGGAGATTTCGCAGTCCAATGTCGCAAGCTCTGGCCTCTCTCCATGCTGTTGGCCTGAGGTTTGGTCAGGAAGAGCGGCTGCTTTTGACCTGCCACCACCGGACGTCGAGTGCGGGTCTCGTGGAGTGTTTATCACTCATAAAGCAGGTGCAACCGTAGGTTTGGCCACCAAGCTCATTTCTGTGAGAATTAACAGGTCACATGATGTCACACGCCGTGACCTGCCACCAATTCAAGGTGGCACTGTAGAGCTATATTGGATCACTACACAAACACTATATATATATATATATATATATATATATATATATATATATATATATATATATAATCACTAAGAAAATGGCTAAACGAAGAAATCAGTATTACTACTAAGCCATGAAGGTGCCTTGGCAGTAGATGTAGTCAGCCGAACATTTGTAGTTTTATAAGTGAGTGTTATGTAGTGCTGAATTGCCAATACTTCATTTCGTTTGACTAAGAAAAGAGACGATTTTTCGGTATTTAATAAACTGTTGAACATTTAAAGCGTACAGAACACAAATGAAAGTGAAATAACTTACCTCTGTGATACCGCTGACGCCCAAGGTCATCTCGTTATTTATGGGTGTCTTTCATCTGGTAAAACCCAATGCCGACAAAACGTTCATCAGTAAAGGCGAGCGTGCTGCGATGTGTTTCCCCACAGCCTGCAGTGGACTTTTGTCTTTGTCAGCTCCCCTTTGTCTATTAGTATTCTGTACAAGACAAAAATGATATTTACAATTATGCTCCTTTTCACCATTATCATCTCTCATGCTTTGTTCCACCTACTGTAGATTTTTAGTCATTCAGAACGTGCCATGCACTGTATATAATTACTAATAATGTGATCTACTATAATTATGAAGCTACAATGTAATTCATTTCAGTAAGCATACTATACATCAACTTAATATGTAGTAAATCAAGTAATCATCCATCATACATATACCGTAAATCAAGTAGTAATCTAAATACACCGATTACGCCTAGCCCTGTAAGTCAATTAATCATTCGTCACTGTCTTTTCAGTTTTTTTTGTAGATTATTCTCTCTCTGCTATGACTGCGTTTCAGAGCTGTAGTCCGCCATTGCTGCTATAACTACGCAAAAGTGCCTCACCGATACTGTAACCAAGTTAAATGTAATAAGATGTAGTGGTCCAGCCATAGTATAAAGAAGTTAGTTGACTTTAAGGTATTTTTACAGTTTACGCCCCACTGAAGTTACGGATTTCTTATATATACACAATCGATAGATCTGCTTACCAGAAGCCCCGGCCCAGATAGGTTAGGTTAGGGAAGGTTCAATAAATTACGACCCATACCAACACTCACAAAAAAAAAAAAAAAACTGGTGCGGAAACTAAAATTACCAATTTTAGTAATCGTAACGCTGCCAACTGTGGTAGTTCAAGGTGCGGCTAGAGGTAACCCCGCGAAACAATTCAGGTGGAGTGGGAAGTACAACAAAAGCACTCAGGATGTATTACGTCACATTTCTACATGTCAGAAACATGTGAGTGCCTGCCCTTCCCCACCCCCGCTTGACTCTGGCTATGATAAGAGATAAAAGCGGCACCTGATCTACCAGCAGAGTGCAGGGGCTTCTTTTGCTTAAAACAATGCTTATCATACCTTATCACCGGTTAATGGCTGCCACGTAAGACTTTTAACAGTTCGGCGTCAATAACTGTACTCAAAGTACATTCCCAAATTAAAGTATTCTGCACAAAATATGGAGTTTTCAAAGCTACAGATGCTGTGTGTGTTGCAGGGTTTATCTCCGGATGAGATAGACTACATCTCATTTATTCTTTTTCCGATAAAATACTGTGTAGTGTTCCGTTGTTCTCTCATAAAAAATAACGGGTTTTAATAAAAGTTGTAATGCAGTGGTTTATTATCGATCCATAAAAATTAGACTCAAAATTATTCAAGTACAGAGCTCAATGTGACTCAGAACTTCGGTTAAACGAGGAGTTTTGTTGATTTTTCAATAAATGTCAATACAATAAAGAGTTCATATAAGGAGGCCCTTATTATATTAACTAAATGAGGCTGTTAACTGTCTTAGCTCATGAGACCAGCCGTAAAGGTTACACAACTCCTCATCAAGAAAATTGCAAATTATCAGGTGACAGACAAATGCATCGAGCATTGTGTGAATGTACAAAATCTCATCAGTAAACGTAAGATTTTACACACCTTGTTGCAGATAAGACTATCAATCGTTACTGATGCATTATAGATAACAGATAAATTTTTCCACGTGGGTCGCTATAAAATGAGTTGGTAGTGAAAGTGGGTATCAGGCAAGAGAATGTAGGCTCTATTTTTCATCATCGGATAATTCCTGTTACCAACCATATTTTTTTTTTATAAAAGAAAATATTTTACGGTAATACAGTGTTTTCATACTTCAATAATCATAAAAAAAAAAATCGGAAACCCAGGTCAATATCCTAGCTTTTTGAGAGTCTAAGTATCGATATACGTCATTCGCTGTAATTTTTGGAAATCATATGCGCATACTCATGCATCTTCGATGCTGCAAGGAATATAAAGTAAGCATTATGCATTAACCTTTGAAGATATTACGAAAGCCAGGCTCATATCTCGTGATGTACATGACTAAAGAAATAATTCTTAGAAAAGGCACTCTTAAGACAATCTAGAGATTATAACGAAGATGGACGATACCGCAGCAATACTGTGCGATAAGAAATAAGTCATACTGATAACCACCATTATCAATTCCGGTTTCAATTTCAAGATCAATCTCTCGCCTAATCCCAGAATTTTTTATGACAAACTTGTGTGTGTAAAGATTTGCCAAGACAGCCTGGCACGGACTGTAGTCAACGTCAGCCCGTTCTCAAGTGTAGCTAGCATTAGTGACAAGTTTGACTTGTGTGCTCTCGAGGTGCTATTACTGGCACAAAGCAGCCTATTCGTGACTGCAGCACAGTGGCCTCTTACGTAGATGTGTGTTTCGTATAAAATGTGGCGAATTGCTTCATCCTAAATAAATCCGATTTATAGTGACAAACTTTGACATAGATTCCTTACAACTGTTCGCCAGTGCGCAGTCAAGGGAGGCGGCCGGAAGATGACTCAAAGTGTTAAGGACTGTTGAGTTGAGAGAGGCTGGCGTATCCAAGACTCAACCTTACTGCAAAATCTACTTGTGAATTTGTAGACCTGATCACATAGATTTCATGGAGAAGACCGATCATTTTCATCCGCACATATATGAATATATCTCCATAAAAAAACACTAGAATATAACGATGATTTTTTCTAACAGACTTAATTGCCAGAAAGCAAAGAAAAAGAATTAATTATCTTATTTTTCTAACAGGCTTAATTGCCAGAAAACATCGAAAACAAAGAGAGAAATTAAAATATCACCTTAATTTCTCGTGTGCGATGAAGTTAGTTCTGTCGAATAATGACGTTTACAAACTAAGCTTTGGCTATGGCTTTAGGTTAATTTGAACTACTTGTAACTTTGCATTATTTCCCGATATTTTAGTTTCATGTCAATATCTTGTGCTAGCCATCTCTTCTTGTTGCTTAATGTGAGAGTGTCTTCCAAGGAATTCTAAAATTAGGGAACGACTTCTCGATATCTAGTCAAGCACAACAGCGTTTCTAATCGATGAAAATTTTGGAACTTAAAATATCGATATCAAGTTTATTATCGCTGCACTTCAGTCGGCAATATAAAGCTATCGTCACATTGAAAAGTCAAATATGTCCTCTGAAGGCTTTACTTGAGACTTATCTTTTAGTCATTTAACAGAAGAATGAGCAATGAATATTTCATCACATCATTGGACCCTTTAAATTACTATAAGGTGGACGGCAACTTGCCTGACATACATAAACTGCCTCAAAAGGTAGCATCTGTGGTCGTAATTTACCTTGAAACTACCCTAATATACTAGAACATATTTTGTCATTTGTGTGTATGGTATAAAATCTGCTAAACTTACCATTAATCAGTTGATGGCGATGAAAGCCAACAATAACACATAGCTCATTATGATTTTCATTCATAAGTTATTCAAAGTCTTTCGTGTTTCTCTGAGAAAGGCGATTAACGCACACCATCTCTGTTACAACACCAAGATAAACTGAAACTCTGGAGGAATTGCCCTTTAGCAGTATGCACACACTCCTGCGTTCAACGTCATTTATCTTTTGCATTACTACCAAAACATTCTTGTCTAGTATCTTTTAAACATGTCTTATTCTTTAATATCTCTAGCGCTCGTATCATTGAACACATTGTTGATGGGCATGTATTAACGAATCTATCAATAAACATTTGTAAGCTGAGGGAAATTTGGTAATCAATATATTGAATATTCACGACATGGCAGTTTCCAACGGGAAGCGAAGAGAAACGTTTCGCGTCGCGGTAACTCCATCGATGTTATGTAAAGACGTCATACGACAATGCCATGCACCTCTTGCCCGTCCGAGTATAAGACACTGGATTTCTTACAAATAATAGCGCTATATTATATCTGCCTAACTGGCTTTGATATAAGCTTACTATTTCTACGACAGGTTTAACGAAAGTATTGAGGGATAGTTTTTTTTGTAAAGTTAAATCTTTAAACGAGAGATTGGATATGGGAGTATGTTTTTTAACTGCGACACTTAACAGTTTCCTTAAAGCAGGCACAAACCGAGAGACTAGAGAACATAGGAAACTGTGCACGAAAATGTTTAGACTTTAAAAACAAATACTCATTTAGGTAACAGAGCCTCGTTAGGCACAACAAGGGAAAGCCTTAGCAAGGAAACAAAGTAAAACGGTAAGGAAAGGTTGAGATGGGTACCAGCAGGTGTGTAGAACTTCCCACAGGCACCAATAAATTATGAAAAGTAGGTAATCATACACATACGTGCACGTACATCAGCAAAGACAAAGACAGTCGAATGTACAAATACACACGCGCACGAGCACACCCACTAATACCAGTTGGTGTTTAGGCGCACATCTCTGAGGCCAACAAAATTACGTTACACGAATTTAAAAGTCCTTCTCCGTATGAACGCTATGGGCGGTCACAAATATGGATACTAAACACTCACACTCACACCCTAAATCATGTGCCAATAACGATTTAATAAAGCCCAGAAGACTGGGTCATGAAGAGATATCAGCAAGACATTAAATCATACCGGCCTGAGCATCAGGCAGGTGTTTTCTTGATCGTTGAAGGTGTGAAGACAGAAATGGCAGAGGAATCTGAAAGATGTAAGCATGACGCTCGGGACTAATTTGATGCAATATTAGATATGAAGTAAGAAACGAATGGTAGGTAACCGGCTAACCTTTCCACAACGACTTTCCGGATGATCGGTCGAATTCTTGGCTTATATATTCGTGACTCGTCCTATTGTCTCTTGAGTTGCCAGCGATTCGTATATTTATTTCCGGCATCTTGCGTATGAAACCCATACGTTTGGGGCTAAGACTTTGACCGGATATCATTTCAGACTGTAATAAGCTTGATTTTGGTACGAATTTCTCCATGTATCTCATGCATTCTTGGCTCATGTTTTGCATAAAGTTTCTCGATTATAAACAGAGTGCTAATAAGAGGTGCGTTAAATTGTCTTACTTTCTGGTATCTTATACAGTGGTATGATCTTGGATCGGGTGGACGAGCGGCATCATATGGAAAGCGTGTTGATAAACATCTTAATCAAATCACCCGAGCCTCCTGGAATAGTTCGTACATTTTTATTTAACTGCTAAATTAAAGTGAAAGAAGTAAGTAGGCTTATCAAAACGGTTTTCACTATAAAAAAAAAAAATCCCAGTTCTTAACCAGTGAGTAGTGCCGATCCTCACGCCAACTCACAGGATCAATTTCCTTTCATAAATTAAACTTAATTCGGTATTCTATAAAATCCACTCTCCGCAAGTGATCTCAGCGATGCCCATGTTTCACACGCTTATTGTCAGGCAAGCGTTACTCCGGGGTTAAGGATCGACCAATTGTGAAGGAGCAACTTCCGGAAGAAGATAAGGAGCAGATAACGCCTCGGCAAGGTGAGGTGTTGGCCAACGATTGTTCGTTTTGTAAGGCTGAACGATTGTAATGTAATGTGAGGCCGAACGTTTCTGTGGTCACAGTGCAGCAGCATTCAGGATTGTGATAACCACCTGAAACGTACCGTCATTCTCCTCACAATACTTAAGTCAAACACTATCCGTCATGATGATGATGACGCTATTACCAGCTGCCAGTACTTACCAACACATCCCAGGCGACATTCACTATCATCAATATTCATTATTACTATCGTCACAGTACTTCACCATTACCGTTCTCACAACGCTAACCATCACTACAGTACTCAAAATCACCACAATCTCCATCATCTTCCTTACAACACTTAATCATCAGCCTCACATTCAGTCCGTTCAAAAGTGTCACGCACGTCTGTCTCCCTCTGAAAATATTTCTTACAGAATTTCTTATTTATTCAATACTCGTTTGTCGTTTCCCGCGTTAAGGAAGCAGCGCCAGAGACAAGGCAAAGGCCTCATTTGTTCACGCTCATTCTCTAGCTGTCATGTGTAATGCAGCGAAACCACAGCCTCTTATCCACAACTTGGCCCCACAGACCTTTCTGTGGTTTCCCCCGGCAGCGTCGCTCTCTGTATACCACTTCGCTCAAATTCACTCTATCCCGTGCACACCTTTCACTCTTCTGCATATTCAGGTCCTGAGCACTTGAGATCTTTTCACTCCATCCATCCATCTCCAATTCGGTCTCCCACTTCCTGTCCCCTCCTCTTCTGAGAAATACATCCCCTTTCTCAACCTCTCCATATGTCTGCGCTATTTCAACACACTCTCTTCAGCCATACTCTTACCATTACCGCACTTCTATCATTTTATTACTTGATGAAACCACCTTACACTACATATTGTCCCCAAACACTTCATTCCCAAAACATCCACCCTCCTCCACACATTCTCATCTATACTCCATGTCTTGCATCCACACAACATCGCTGGGACTTACATACGTTCAAACGTACCCATTTTCCCCCTCAAGGGTAATGGTTTGGGATTTTTTTTTAAACATATACATATATTTACAGACGTGTAGATGTATGTACATGCAAATGTATTTACACATGTGTAGATGTGTGTGTATGCAACATATGCGGTTTGGGAATGTCTCAAGACTAATGTCAAGGGTTGGTGTGAAGGCAAGAGCTAAGGAAGGGATGGGTAAAAATGGAAATGGATTATGAGAAATGGGCTGATTATTAGTGCTTATGCAGCTGGCCATGAGATGAAAGATAGATCAAGTGTTTTGGAAGCAACTGAGAGAATTGGTCAGCAGTTTTGATAAAAGAGATCGGGTATTAGTGGTGGGTGATTCAAATGCAAGAGTGCAGTTGATGGTATAATTGAGGGAGTGGCATGAGGTATTCGGTGGGGGTGAATAGATGTCTCATTTGTTAGGATATTTTATGCAAATGCATCTAATTCTTTGCTTGAACAAGCAAAACTAAATCCTTAAGCAAAAGCTGTGGTTCTATCTAACTGCTTGTTGGATAGATTTACTACATAATCTGGATCAACATGATGAGTTCAGTCATGCTGATCCACTAATTGTAGAGAAAACTGTAAAGAGTTTTATCAACTGTTATTGAGTTTAAGTTGTAGTATCTCTTGGGTTTAAGTTGTAGTATCTCTTGGGTTTAAGTTGTACTATCTCAGTAGCTTGTAAAACACTGGCCTGGACTTAGCTTCCAGTGCAGGCAGATGGTATGAGGCCCACTTGCATTACTTTTTTACCCTAGCTTGAAAAGAAATAGATGCCAACTTTGGTTGAGATGAATAACTGCAGATGTGCCAAGTTTAGGCAACTTACAGCCTATAATTTGGCTTACCTCATGAATGTCCTCTGTACTCCAGCTAATTAAAGCATGCTGCATTTCAAGCAGTACGGTTTGGCTGTAAGCCCTAGAAATAAGTGAGAATTTGAGAAACCAGTACAGGATTGAGATTTTCAGCCTTGGTGTTTTGTATGCTGTAGATTTTGTTACATGGAGAAGAGGAATGCCTGCCTGTTTTTATTGTCTTTAGGATACTCTCTTTCCCAATCAACATATCTGGGGAAGGGAAGTGCAACTGGTAATACATGCTTATGCAAACATTTCATTCTTTTTCTGAAAAGTACCTCATATCCCTTTATGAAAATCCTGAGAACTTCATGAACAAAGAACATGCTTTTTCTTAACCTGCCAGACCTATCCTTAGCTTGTGTCATGTTTTTTGCATGTCATGATGTGATTAGAATCCTTCAAATTGTTTGAGTAGAGGTTCTTCACCTTTTTGGTCTTTTTAAGAAATGAATATTTTCTACCAGTTAAAGAATCAAAATGTGAAGATGGATAGTTTCCTTCATTTTCAGGAATTTCTGTCAAGCAACTAAGGATAAGTGCATTTATTTTTACTGTAGAATTTGGAGAGCATCAAATGAGATCTGTAATTTACCAAAATCAATGAAGTTCTATCCCTTGATGAACAATTCATAATACAGGATTTCATAAAAGTTTTTGGTTGTGCTCTTATATAAATTTCATATCCCTGCAATGAAGAAAAGATTGGAAAAAATCAGTAGCCTTTCTTTAGATAAACAAAACAATCAAAGCTTTTGTATTCTTTACCCTTTTTAAACATTTTTCCTGATGATGCAGTTCATGAAGACTTGGATCCAGGAAATGGAAGTACAGCTTATAAGAATTTTTCCACTGACACAAAGTGTCTATAGCTTTAGAAAAGGATGCTCAGAAGCCACCTTTTTTGGACTGTCTTAAGCCAGGGTTTAGTGGCTGGTTTTCTTCCTATGGTTTTCTATGAATTCATTAGTCTAAAGATTTGTTACTACCATGAGCTTCTTTGAAGATAAAAAAGGTACAAGTCCAATCCAATCAGAAACTTCATAATCAAAATGTGTGAGTTGGATTCAGTAATCTTTAAATTTGTGAGGTTCAACACATAGGTTGTTCAAATACTTTAAGGGAACAGATATGGTCGTTCCCTTTCCTCCAAGAAATTATTGAATTAAAACCATTCTTTGTTTTTATAAGTCAGTATTGTAGTACAGGCAAATATAGATGGGTCAGAATTAGTAAAAGAACTGGTTTGTTATAAACATTCCTTTTCCATTCTAGAGGAAGACAGGAAAGATTCTAATTATTTTGTTCACAATCTGCCTGTACTTATTTAAAGATTACTATAAATCAATTTATACACATATTCTATCTCGTTTTTTATATTCAAAGGAATCAATAATCTGTAAGACATCCAAGTCCATTAAATATCAGGTACTCTCATTTTGGAATTTAACCAAATCATATAAAGGATACCCAGTTAACAATCACTTTGAAATCTCTGAAGCTGGTTCCATGTCTTTCATTAGTACTCTCTCTAAAGCTTTAAATCCTGTATCATGCAAATTACAACAATGTATCACTCAGTTATTATACTGTATTTGGTTATGCACATTAATGATTCTCATACAAATCTAGTACAACTAAATTTTCTGCTTCATTAGTTACCCAAAAGCTTTAGCAAATACTTTTCATATATTTTGACATAAATACCAACATGATCTCGAAATAATCAAGAGTACTATAATATTCCACATTTTATAACCTAGTTTACAGACTATAAAATGGTGCCATGGTTGGTCCAAATACACATCTGTCTAAAGTTATGTATGTAAATTTTAGATTTGGATTTTGTATCTTTGCATTATCATCACAGATATACATGGTCTATTTTGGAATGCATTACTGTGGAAGCTCAATTGTCCTTTTACAAGTCTAAAGACTCAAACTTCGAACAGGTTGTATGTCTGCAGCTTTATCTCTGTATAATGATATGATGGCCAATGATCATCATTATAGTACCAAAGATGAGTGCAAAAAAAATTAAGGGGAGGTAACTCCTAAATCAGTTACAGCTTTTCTGACATGATATCATTATCCAAAATTACTGCAGTATGACAAATAGAAATATGGCTGTCTTTTCTTTCTGCCTCACCTACACATGAACTGCTGACATCCTCGCAATACGCATACAGTCTCTCCTTGTCGCGTATAACACTTAATAACACTAACTTACACAACTCATTCTTCAATGACCACCACATGCTAGCCCTACCTTTTGGCAAAATAGTAAGAACAAGTTGAAGGAACATCACACAGAAACATTAGAGAAACATTAGGTAACAGTAGTCGGTAGGAACATTAATTGGGAGCATTAGGTAGAAGTAGTAGGTTGGAAAATTAGGTAGGAACATTAGGTAGACACATTAAGTAGAGGTAATCAGTAGGAACAGTACAAAGGAGCCTCTGGAAACACTGTGATAAGTTGTCCTCTGCCAGTGGCCTGTTGAAGGTGAGGTACCAAAGCTTTAAAGGCAGCACTGTAGTTCACCAGTTATGGAGACTTGCTTTGACCACTCCTTTGTGGGAATTCTTGAAGGGAATGGGCATCAGAGATAAAGACAGATAGACAGATTAGTGAGATAGATAGATAGATAGATAGACTACATAGGAGCTAATGGAGGTAAAGGAAAAACTATATGAAATCTGCTTTTATTCCCAATCCCTATTATTACCAGATAAAGATAACACAGTGATACTTTGAGTAATATAAAAATTAACATAGGGAAAACGTAAAACCAACGGGTTATGGACAAAGTATTACAATGGCACAATAATTTCCATTTTGAATATTAATATCTAGTTATGTCTTAATAAAAAAAAAAAAATCAGCCAATGTCTTAGATCTTCTTAGGGAGAAAAATCCCTGTCAACGAAGGCAACAGCTACAACCAAAAGATTTTGTGGCATGGAATGGTACCTCATAATACTTCCTTAGTAAGATTGATACTTCAAGGCCTGATTCGTGGACAGCTTTTGAGTTCAGTTTGTAGGAATTACCTCCTTACTAACTTATAAATTATGCATCTTGAGCTTCATTTCTTTAGTTATCAGAATATATAATCTAGATAGAAAAAGCTTCAAATAAACTTAAAAATTAAACTTGGTATGAAACAAGAATAATTAAACTTAGTACTGAACATACTTTACATGATGAAAATAATTACAATACTATAGTACAACCTATTCAGTCATGCCTTCATTCTGGTGTGTATAACCTATCAAATGGGGATTTCAGTTCAAATCTTCTATATATTATTGGTTTTATCATTACTTTTCTCATAAAATATCAGTGTGATTTGAATTGCTGCAAGCATTCCATCCTTAATTGGTCAGAATTAAAAGTAAAACAACCTAATCAATTCATTAGTTCAAATAATTTAATGCACTCTCATGAAAGTTACCATAGTTTATATTCAGACACTTAAAATGATGCTTTAAGTGCTTAAAGTTTAAACAAGAGTTTTAACTGCTACTAAGCATCTTCAAAGAAGGCCAGGCAGATTTACAGAGAGAGGAGAACCATTTACACTTGCAAACAACAAAATATCTTTGTTATGATACAGTATTTTAGTCAACTAAAGGAATCAGTTTCAAGTGTCATTTTTGCATGCTATGCTAGTGACTGAACAGTAGCCTTACAAAGTTCACAATATTTTCATGCATTACTTGGTATATGTAAAAAAAAAATGATGTACTTATTACCCTTTTTGACAGTCATATCAAACAATTTTAGTCTAACATAAAGTCTGTACAAATGATAACAATAAAATTCCTTACACTTCAAAAACACATCACAGTATACATCAAGCATCAGCACTTAAGCTCAAACAAATTAAAAAACAATACCACGATAAATAATTCCATGATATGGTATGATATACTGTATGTATTACACTATATCACATTATAAATACAAAAAATTAGACTGATATAAAAACTAATACCTGATAAATATTATGGGTAGCAAAGAAAAAAGTGTCTCCCTCTCACTTGGCAAGCAACAAGACACTCCATGAAGCTCGAAATATTTTTGGACCTAAATACACTGATGTGAAAAAAGGCAGAAGGGGGTATGTTACAACATGTCCTCACTAAGTCCACGATCCTTTACATGTATCGGTCCTGAAAAGAAATGAAATCATACATTGTTAGAGTACAACACAGTATTCAAAAATTTTCAAAGAAAAAATAATTTTTTGGGATTATTAATGAAAAGTCAGTTAAGGTGTTCTACTTTAACACCTTGGAATCCAATACATATTCTTATATCTTTAAATTCCATCAATTAACTTAATTCAGAACAAAATCAAAAGTACAAATGCTGAAAATAACCTGTTTCACATTTAGACTTAAAAGAAATCATGAAACTGAACATTTTCCAAGGTAACTGCAAACAGTCATAATCTATATATTTCACGTTGGCAAACATACACAAGAAAGTATCAGAAACTAAAAAACATCAAATACTTCAAGATATAATCATGAATAAATACTCTCAAGTAACATCATAATGGCTAGATCAGGACCTCCTGCCACTCCTGTATATCAAATATAATAATTTACATACACAGTTCATTAAATCAAATACTGTATGTTTTACACCTGAAAACTGCACATAAACCTAATGCATTTGATCCTCCTCTTCAGACAAATCATAAAAATAGGTGTTGAAATTTCCGAAGATATAAAAGTACCCTTATGTATTAATTACTGTAAGGTAGTTCTGCAATGAATCCTGCAAAGGCACAGGCTATATGTCTAATACTGATGATGAAACTGTAAGCTATGTCTAATACTTATAATGAAACTATGTTTTTGAGGATAAAACTCACTAAAACTGAATTTATGAAAGGTAGCAAAACAAGCAGAAAAATTAGCATTGTGGTGATTGGGGTCATACTGTTATGTCTCTATAGGTGTTTAATATCTTTACAGATACAACAACTGTATTTGGGAAACTGCAGATGGAAAAATACATAGTGGAGTAAGAACAAAAAAGGTGAAAGGGATAAAGAGAAAGGGAATAAGAAAAATGTTAAAAGAAAAAAGGAACATTTAAGTAGAAGATAAAACTTAAAAAATGAAACAGAAAACTCTTATAGGATGATGAAAGATACTCTATGAAGAGGAGGATGAAAAACACAATCTCTGAATACATTTTTTTTTTAGAGCTGAGATGGGACAGGCAGCTGAGGCCCTAATCAAGATACTGAAGTGTTTATTAATATGCATCTGCATATGAAGTTACATGACTGTGTATTACATGCGAGCTGAAAACTTAACTTGCATGTAATATTTAACAATGGTGTGGACACACATGCAGATGTGGATGTGGACATTGAGGATAAAGGAATAGTTCTTCTAATTTGTAGTGACAAACTAATAATAGTTGAAAAGGAAAGGGGGTGATGGTGTCAAACAGGAGAGTTCATCAAGTTGTGAGCCTCAACCATCAAAAACTACATGGCTATCTAGCAGTTTAATTTTTTCCATGTTAACTGAGATGGCACAAGCAACTGAATGCCCTAATCATGGCCATCTCATTTGTGCTATATGTATATACAGATGTATATGAATATGGCATATAAAGGGCAAAAGAAGGAGCCAGGGGAAACCATGGAAAGGTCTGAGGGGCCTGGTTGTGGATACATATATATTTCTTTCCCTCTTTCATAATTGATCGCTGCCCCTCACTTTAGTGGGGTAGTGCCAGTAACAGACAAAAATGGCCAAATTGACTCACATTCATTCTCAAGCTGTCATAATGAAGACACCATGCACTTACTACTCACCTGCTCTTCACCTTCTGCTTAAAGACACACACATAACATCAACACTTTATGACCTGTGGTCCTGACCGATACATATAGCCAGCTTCCTAAGTGCTGTTTCCCACATTAGTTAGGTAGTGCCAGGAACTGACAAAGAAAGGCCTCATTTGCTTACATTTCTTCTCTAGCCCCTACCCACAACCGGGCTCTACAGACCTTTCCATGGTTTCCCCCCGCTGCTTCATATACCCTGGTTCAGTCCATTGAAAGCACATCAACCCATGTACACCACAGCACTCCAGTTCACTCTATCCCATGCATGTCTTTCAAACTCCTACATGTTCAGGCACTGAGCACTTAAAAAAAATTTTCACTTCATCCTTCCATCTCCAATTTGGTCATCCTCTTCTCCTTGTCCTGTCCACTTGACACATGTATCCTTTGCCATTTATTCATTTACATATAGTCTCATTATACAACCTACAAGACCCCTTTATGTGGCTCCTGGAGCTTCACTTCCAAAATCCTCAAGCTCTACAATGGAGTTCCCAAGGGAACCGCTGTTTTTCCATTCAATCTCTTACTACATTACCTCTTGTCACCTCCATCACACCACAGTGTGAAAGTCCTCTCATAAATAGATGGCCTTAGAATCACATCATAGCACAATTATAATACTTAAGCAACAACATACATGCAACGTTACACCATGCAATTAAAATAACAGCTCATATGAAACAAAATATCTACATTGCCACAGAAACCCTCTCTTAATACATTCATCCGAGATTGACATGAATCCAACCTAAACCCACAGAAACCCTCTCTTAATACATTCATCCGAGATTGACATGAATCCAACCTAAACCCTACCAAAACTGTAAGTGGTCAACTGCTTTCACTCTGCAGACCTCCTACCACACTTGGTATTACATACAACACACAAAATACCCAATCCCCTCACTAAGAACATCAACATAAAAGGCCATAATCAGACTTACTGCCCTCAGAACACTTACTGTTATCAGCTTTGGTTAAGAAAAAGAATCCTTTAACATCAAATAACATTTATCTGTTCCACCCTAATCTCCTAATTTATGTCTTACCTGGCTGCTTATTCATCCCGTCATAACATAACATAACAAAACTCCACACCACAGAACACAAGACCCCAAGAACAATAAATGTTTGCCTAGCTACCACAAGAACTTAACAAATATTCTTCCAACACAAGCTCATTTCAATATGCCCAGCACCCAATTCTTTGCATCAGTTCTAAACCCCTCCCACCTAAATCATACCATAACTAATTACCAACCCTCAAGCAGAAACAAAAACTTACCCAGGCTTCACATTTTAGCAATCTATTGTCACAGATCACCCCTCCCAAACAAACACTATAACGACTAAATGCATGCAAACAGTAATGACCCAATAGGCACTAAGCAACCACCCTCACAACCCACTTAATTTCTGCCTCATCAGACATACACCCAACCGAATCTAAACTCCTTGGGCATGTGCAAATGATATTTTGTCTGCTTTCTGAACACAACTAATCTCTATGACATGACAAACAGTGACTGACATATCATAGGACCTGTTATGCCCAAGACACAGCCTTCATTCTGAAGACAATGAACACTTACTCCTTAACTGTCCTGTACCCACCTCATGCCAACAAACAACACTTAACTTCTTGCCCTGTGGTCCCACCTGAAGGATGTAGCTAGATTCCTATGCATCACAAAAGAAAAGGGTTCCTGGGATAGTATGGCAATGCTGGACTCCACCTGCATGTTACTTCACCACAAGTGAAAGTGAAAGTCAATTTTAGTAAGGTTCTATCTTCATCAGTGGATGAAAAGAAGTACAGTGTTGTTGAGGAACTCACTCCATAATAGTCCATCATTTCCTTGCTCCTGACTGAATGCAGTTTTGAAGCTGCAGGAGCCCTATAAAGAGGGGTCCTGAGGTTGTGTAATAATAATGATATTAAAAGTACTGGTCTCTTATGCAGGATAAGGCTTCTATCTTGGTTTATATGAGAGACAACATTATATTCTTTTCATGTGTCTGGAGAGGCAGTGAAGTATGCATTGGGTTAATGCCATCTAAAAGCTGGCTTTGAAAATGTAACATCGATTTGTTTGCAATGTACATTACTGGTAACTGACAACCTTCTGGACTGGAAGTGTAAATATATTTTGTTAAATGGAATATTTCACAAGCAGTTGTCTGTCCAATCAAGTCCCCAAAATGGGTTTAAGGCATTTTGTCCTCATCTCCCTGAGAAGCACAAAAGATATTAAAGTATGTTCAACATGTTACAACTTTTTGGATGGTAAAAATGATTTTACTCTCAAGAAAAATAAGCTCTGCTGCCATTATTGGTAATAACAGTAATCTTCAATCAGCGAACATGCAAACATAATTAACAGGAAAAATACTAAAAAGACACTAGGCAAAATAATTTCTGACTGGAGTATGAGAGTTAAACTATATATGTCCCAAAAGTTTAAAAAGAATATATATATTCAATAGAAGGTATGAAATTTAACTGCTTTTTCTCCAACATATATATCATGCACATTAAGTCGTTTGCATGCATTAAAAAGCATTATTCATGCACATGCAAGGCTGTACTTACTAGTCTAAGTGTTTCATCATTTTCTCTGAAGAGTAAAAAAAATAGTACAAGGTTAGTATCTAAGCCAAATCAAGACAAAGTTAAAGATATACTACATACATATAGGCATATTCAATAAGTTTAATAAATGAATATCTCCTTACCTTACCATCCTGCCCCAGGATCCCCTTTCACGGGGACTCCTGCTGTGCTCGAGGAAATGGCCACAAACACTGGGCAGGACCACAGTTCAAGATGTGTGGTGATGCTGTGTATAAGTCTGTATGAGATGAGTTGAGGACAGCTGTGGACTAAGTGTTCAATGTCTTCAGCATGAAGTTGCATGTTGGGTATGAGGGGTCTTGTGATATAATGAACTAGTGTAGAACAGCCTTGGAGCTGCAGGAGCCCAGAGAGATTGGGTCATGGGGCAGTAACATCATAATAATAATAATAATAATAATAATAATAATAATAATAATAATAATAATAATAATAAAACAAATAAATAATAATAACAATAATAATAATAATAATAATAATAATAAAAATAATAATTTTTTCATACATATTCACCTTTTCTCGCATTAGTGAGATAGCATTAAGAACAAAGGACTGAGCCTTAGAGAGAAAATCCTCACTTGGCCCTTTCTCTGTTCCTTTTTTGGAAAAGCAGAAACTGGAGGGGAGGATTTCCAGCCTCCCGCTCCCTCCCCTTTTAGTCGC
>JAYMFT010261253.1:0-10767 GCA_038088735.1 Panulirus argus
ACCATGGAAAGGTCTGTGGGGCCTGGATGTGGATAGGGAGCTGTGGTTTCAGTGCATTACACATGACAGCTAGAGACAGAGTGTGAGCTAATGTAGCCTTTTCGTCTGTCTCCTGGCGCTACCTCGCCGGCGCAGGGGGTGGTGATGCTGTTTCCTGTGGGGTGGGGTGGCGTCAGGAATGGATGGGGACAAGCAAGTGTGAATATGTACATGTTTATATGTGTATATGCATGTGTATGTATATGTATGTGTAAATGTATATGTTGGTATGTATATATATGTACTATGCGTATATGTGCATGTATGTATATGTGTGTATGTGGGGGGATGGGTCTTTCTTCGTATGTTTCCTGGCACTTCCACGCCGATGCGGGAAACAGAGATCAAGTATAATTATGATAATAATAATAATAATATATATTTATTATTTATTTATTATACTTGATTGCTGTTTTTTGCGTTAGTGAGGTAGCACCAGGAAACAGATGAAGAAAGATCCATTTACTCACATACACATGTATATACATACATGCGCATGTATGCATAATACATACACATGCTTATCAACATATACATATATACATACATATGCATATGCATATATACACATGTACATGTTCATACTTGCTCGCCTCCATCCATTCCTGATGCAACCCCGCCCCACAGGAAATAGCATCCCCACCCTCTGCGACAGTGAGGTAGTGCCAGGAGACAGACGAGAAGGCCACATTCGCTCACACTCAGTCTCTAGCTGTCATGTTTAATGTACCAAAACCACAGCTCCCTATCCACATCCAGGTCCCACAGACCTTTCCATGGCTTACCCCAGGCATCTCAAATGCTCTGGTTCAGTCCATTGACAGCATGTCAACCCTGGTATACCACATCGTTCCATTTCACTCTATTCTGTGCACATCTTTCACCCTCCTGCATGTTCAGGCCACCTCCAATTTGGTTTCCCGCTTCTCCTTGTTCCCTCCACCTCTGAAACATATATTCTCTTTGTCAACCTTTCCTCACTCATTCATTCCATATGTCCAAACCATTTCAACAAACCCTCTTCTGCTCTCTCAACAGCACTCTTTTAATTACCACACATCTCTCTTACCCTTACGGTACTTACTCGATCAAACCATCTCACACCACATATTTTTCTTAAATATTTCATTTCCAACACATCCACCCTCCTCCGTACAACTCTATCTATAGCCCATGCCTCGCAACCATATAAAATTGTTGGAACTACTATTACTTCAAACATACCCGTTTTTGCTCTCCGAGATAACGTTCTCTCTTTCCACACATTCTTCATCGATCCCAGAACCTTCGCCCCCTCCTCCACCCTATGACTCACTTCCACTTCCATGGTTCCATTCGCTGCCAAGTTCACTCCCAGATATCTAAAACACTTCACTTCCCTATTCAAACTCACTTCCCAACTAACTCGTCCCTCAACCCCGTTGAACCTAATAACCTTGTTCTTATTCACATTTACTCTCAACTTTCTCCTTTCAAACACTTTTCCAAACTCAGTCACCAACTTCTGCAGTTTCTCGCTCGAATCAGCCGCCAGTGCTGTATCATCGGCGAATAACAATTGACTCACTTCCCAGGTCCTCTCATCCCCAACAGCCTGCATTCTCGCCCCTCTCTCCAAAATTCTTGCATTTACCTCCTTAACCAAAACAACCATAAACAAATTAAACAACCATGGAGACATCACACACCCTTACCGCAGACCGACCTTCACTGGGAAACAATCACTCTCTTCTTTTCCTACTCGTACACATGCCTTACACCCTTGATTAAAACTTCTCACTGCTTTCTGCAGCTTAACTCCCGCACCATATATTCTTAAGACCTTCCACAAAGCCTCTCTATCAACCCTATCATATGCCTGCTCCAGATCCATAAATACTACAGAAAATCCATCAGTTTTTCTAAGTATTTCTCACATACATTCTTCAAAGCAAACACCTGATCCACGCATCCTTTACCACTTTTAAAACCACAGTGCTCCTCCCCAATCTGATACTCTGTACATGCCTTCCCTCTCTCAAACTGAAACCCTCTCATACAATTTTCAAGGAATACTCAGCATACTTATACTTCTATAATTTGAACACTCATCTTTATCCCCTTTACCTTTGTACACTGTCGCTATACATGCATTCCGCCAATCCTCAGACACTTCCCCATGACCCATAACAAAATCAAGACAACCACTTAGTACTGTGCTTAAGAAAATCAGGACAACCACGTAGTATTGTGCTTAACAAAATAAGAACCACGTAGTATTCTGCTTACCAAAATCAAGGCAACCACATAGCAGTTTAATAAAATCAAGACAACCACGTAGTATTGTGTTTAACAAAATGAGGACAACCACGTAGTATTGTGCTTAACAAAATCAATACAATCACGTAGTATTGTGCTTAACAAAATAAGAACAACCACGTAGTATTGTGCTTAACAAAATGAAGACAACCTCATAGTATTGTCCTTAACATAATGAGGATAACCACGTAGTATTGCTTAACAAAATCATGACAGCCACGTAGTATTGCGCTAAACAAAATCAATACAATCACGTAGTATTGTGCTTAGCAAAATCAGGACAACCACGTAGTATTGTGCTTAACAAAATTAGGACAACCACGTAGTATTGTGCTTAACAATATCAAGGCAACCACGTAGAACTGTGCTTAACAAAATCAAAACAACCACGTAGTATTGCGCTTAACAAAATCAACACAACCATGTAGTATTGTGCTTAAATCAAGACAACCACTTAGTACTGTGCTTAACAAATCAGGACAACCACGTAGTATTGTGTTTAACAAAATGAGGACAACCACGTAGTATTGTGCTTAACAAAATCATGACAACCACTTAGTACTGTGCTTAACAAAATCAGGACAACCACATAGAATTGCGCTTAACAAAGCCAAGAAACTATTTATCTTTATATCTAAAAGTATAAGCCCCAGACCTGTTAGTCATCATTTAACACTGTCTAGGTTTAATAAGACCTGATATATATTACGCTGTGCAGTTTACTGGATGAAGATTATCTTGAAGGTATGATGAATGAAAAAACTGCAATGAACATCAGATATTTGTCTTATCAAGAAACATAAAGAATATCAAATCTTATATTCTCTTAAAACGAAGATACTTAAGAGCAATCTGTTCGAACAGATGAAGGGATCAAAAGTGGGATCATAAATAGGATATTCAAACTAGGTAATGAACAGAAGACTTGAAAAATGCTTTTAATCTAGAAAACTTATATACAAAAAGATACATCGGGTAATAGAACACTGCTTTTCACGTAGCCGTAGATGGCTGAAATAAGTCACCAAGTAATATCAGTTGCACCAAGACCCTGGAAACTCTTAATCAAGGGCTGAAAATTATACAAAAGTAATACGGGTTGGTTGCTGATAGAGACTGCCTGAATGCCTTCAGAGGATTCTTACAGTTTGAATCACATGCAACCCAGTCGTGCAGGGAGAACTAGTCTTCATTAATCAGTTGTAAATATTTCTCACAGGAATACATTTCTATTTGTACAACTGGAGATATCTAGTGATGAACACAAAGCCCAGTACAAAATACCTTACATCACTGGCTGTACACAATACAAAGCTGATATGCAAACGTCACTAATAAACAAATTCTAATAGTTGAAAGAGATGTATATAATATATGGCAGTGGTGACTTAGTCTTTCAAAACAATCTTTACCTGCATCAATAGAGGTCTTAAACTATCCTTGAACCTAAAAAATATACAAGTCCAGTTGTCATGTTCAAATAAACCACAGCAAATAAAGCTAATTCTTTCAGCCATGGTTGAATCAGCAGATGAAATACAAATGAAATTTATTTCTACAAAAAAAAAATCATAAATAGAAAAAGATAATGATGTAGGTAGCAGAGTTTTCTCCCTAAACACATTAAAGGTAATATATTTCTTTAATTATCCATAGTCAAGTTCATCATCTATTGCAGCAGTTGATGTTTGCTTGTTTTATAACTACTGTTACAGTCATCATATCTATACATACTAGTGATGGCTGGATTTTCTCTCTTCACACTGACTATATGTATGATAGCTGGATATTCTCTCGTCACATTGACCATATGTATGATGGTTGGATATTCTGTCGTCACACTGACCATATGTATGATGACAGGATTTTCTCTCGTCACACTGATCATATGTATGATGGCAAGATATTCTCTCGCCACACTGACCATATGTATAAGGACTGGATATTCTCTCGTCACACTGACCATATGTATGATGGTAGGATATTCTCTCGTCACACTGACCATAGGTATGATGGTAGGGTATTCTCTCGTCACACTGACCATATGTATGATGACATGATATTCTCTCATCACAATGACCATATGCATGATGGCTGGATATTCTCTTGTAACACTCACCATATGTATGATGGCTGGATATTCTCTATTCACACTGACTATATGTATGATGGCTGGATATTCTCTCGCCACACTGAGAATATGTATGATGGCAGAATATTCTCTCGTCTCACTGAACATATGTATAATGGCAGGATATTCTCTCGTTATACTGACCATATGTATGACGACGTGATATTCTCTCGTCACAATGACCATATGCACGATGGCAGGATATTCTCTGGACACACTGACCATACGTATGATGACATGATATTCCCTCATGACAGTGACCATATGTATGATGAGAGGATGTTCTCTCATCACACTGACCATATGTATGATGACTGGATATTCTCGTCACACTGATCATGTGTGTGTCGGCCGGATATTCTCGTCACAATGGCCATATGTATTATGGCAGAATATTCTCTCGTTACACTGACCATATGTATGATAGCATGATGCTCTCACGTCACAATGGTCATATGTATGTTGGCAGGATATTCTCTCGTTACACTAACCATATGTATGATGGCAGGATTTTCTCTCGCCACACTAACCTTATGTATGAAGGCAGGATATTCTCTTGTCATACTGACCATATGTATGATGACATGATATCCTCTCATCACTATGACCACATGTATGATGGCTGGATGTTCTCTGGTAACTCTGACTATACGTATGATGGCTGGATATTCTCTCGTTACATTGACATATGAGTGTTGCCTGGATATTCTCGTCACACTGACCATATATATAACAGCATGATATTCTCTGGTCAAACTGACCATATGTATAATGGCATGATATTCTCTGGTCAAACTGACCGTATGTATGACGGCAGGATATTTTCTTGTAACACTGATCATATGTATGATGGCTGGATATTCTCTCGTCACACTGACCATATGTATGATGGCTCGAAATTATCTTGTCACACTGACCATATGTATGATGGCAGGATTTTCTCTCGTCACAATACCGTATAGCTCTGCTTTGTGAAGATTCATAATCTACACTAATACAGAACTCTTGAAGGCCCTTTGACACTGCAAACATTTGGATGATTTCTTCCCTCTGTGAATAGCTTTGCGTTGTAATAAAGTCCCCTTCTGGGGAAAGGTCTATTGGAAATGGGAACATTCATATGGCTTCACTCCAATATGAAGACTTATGTACCGTACTAAATTATATCTCTGGGAGAAGGTCTTTCGGCAAAATGGACATTAATATGGCTTCTCTCCTGTATGAACAGTCACGTGCACCATTAAATGACCCTTCCGGGAGAATGCCTTTTGGCAATATAAACACTCATACGGCTTCTTTCCTGTATGAACACTCATGTGCTTCACTAAGTTACTCTTCTGGTCAAACATCTTTTGGCAATATGAACACTCATATGGTTTGTCTCCTGTATGAAGAGTTATGTGCTTCATTAAATCATGCTTCCGGGAGAAAGGCTTTAGGCAATGTGAACATTCATACGGCTTCTCTCCTGTATGAACAATCATGTGCTTTACTAAATTACCCTTCAGGGAGAATGTCTTTTGGCAATGTGAACATTCATATGGCTTCTCTCCTGTATGAACACTCAAGTGCTGCACTAAACTAACCTTCCGGGAAAAGGTCTTTTGGCAATCTGAACACTCATATGGCCTCTCTCCTGTATGAAGAGTCATGTGCAGCACTAAATTACTCTTCCGTGAGAACATCTTTTGGCAATGTAAACATTCATATGGCTTCTCTCCTGTATGAACAGTCATGTGCAGCATTAAAGTACTCTTCCGGGAGAAGGTCCTCTGGCAATATGTACACTCATATGGCTTCTTTCCTGTATGAACACCCATGTGCTTTAGTAAATAACTCCTCAGGGAGAATGTCTTTTGGCAATCTGAACATTCATATGGCTTCTCTCCTATATGAACAGTCACGTGCTTCACTAAATCACCCTTCTGGGTGAACGACTTTGGGCAATATGAACATTCATATGGCTTCTCTACTGCATGAACATTCATGTGCCGCACTAAAACAAACTTCCGGGAGAAAGTCTTTTGGCAACGTGAACATTCATATGGCTTCTCTTCTGTATGAATAATCATGTGCTTCACTAAATAACCCTTCAGGGAGAACTTCTTTTGGCAATGTGAACACTCATATGGCTTTTCTCCTGTGTGAACACTCATTGCTTCACCAAATTACTCCTCTTGGGGAAGGTATTTTGGCAATGTGTACATCTATATGGCTTCTTTTCACCAGTATAGGTCGTCGCCATGTGCTGCACTCAAGTTACTTCTCTCAAAGAAAGTCTTTTGGCGGAGCAAACATTCAAATCGTTTCTAATTTGCATGAACTTTCACATCCCAATTTTGAATTGTTAGATAAAGATTTTTTGGCTCTGCGAAAACTTGAAACATCTCTCATCCATGAGTTTGATCCTAAGTCTTTTCATGATAAAATTCTTTACAAATGTTCTGTTGAATATTAAACATTCCATGTGTTTGCCCTCCTTAATGTAATCTTGTCAAATAACAATACAGAAGAGTACAGTTACTGTCTATGATAACCTCACATGTTCAGTGAGTGTACACTACAGGTGGGGCATCACCCCAGGGTGAGATTTTCACAAGATAGGTGAGCTGAGCACCAGTCTCAATCTACTCCAGGTAACAAAGGTTCAACTATAGAGAGGTGAACTACTCACAGCCTGTATGGTGAAACATACAGTGGCCTCTTGTATACACTGCACCTTCCAAAGCGAGGTCAACCACTACCCCTCCAACCAAGCATTACCAGCAAGATATGCCAGTGACTCTATATGACAGTCTACACTCTTCTCAATTTCTTCTACATATATTTCCGTTTCTAAAAGTCTAGGAGTCTCTCTGGATGCATGTCCCAATTAATATCTTAAATTTCATACTACAAGTCTGTCACTTACCTTACCATGTTTGACACTAACAGAGTTTTTCATGTAAGGTTAGTTCCACCTACAGTTATGAAACGTTATCTTTACAAAGACACAATCCCACAATCACCTACTTCGGACAGGAATATGTATTAACATCTTAGGACCCTACACTAAGCATGATATACCAGTCAAGATCATACTAAGAATTTTGACAATAAATGAACTTGGTTATGGAAATTGTGTAATTGATCTAAATCAGACTATTGTATTAATAATCTATAACAGTAATTATAATAATAATCTACAATGATAACTAATAGTCATTTACAAGTGCTACCTGTAACATTTTGATTTTGTCTCCTAGGAAGATGACTTTTTAGGGAATAAATTAACTGCAAAATACGTCTCACTTTCATATAATTACGACGAAGTTCATTTTGATAATCACTGTTAACAGTCCTTGTCATAAAGAAATGTATTTAATAATAATCTTACTAATCATAATGAAAAGTTCAATTGGACTAAACACGAGCTATGATCCTTTTATTATACTATACACGAACTATGATCCTTCTCATTGTACAAAAAATGAACTGTGGTCCTCCTTATTGTACTCATCATGAACAATGGTCCTTTGTATCCTACTAAAAATTAACTATGGTTCTTCGTAGTGTACTAAACATGGTCTGTGGTCCTCGTATTGTGCTAAACATGAACTATGGTCCTTCTTATTGTACTAAACACAAACAATGGTCTATTGTATTGTACTAAGTATAAACTATGGTCCCTCTTATTGTACTAAACATGAACTATGATCCTTCGTATTGTATAAAACATGAACTATGATCAGTCGTATTATATAAAACATGGACTATCCTCCTTGCTATTGTACTAAAGATGAATTATGGCTCTTCTTTTTGCACTAAACATGAACTATGTCCCTTTCTATTATACTTAACATGGACTATGGTCCTCCTATTGTACCAGACAAGAACTATGGTCCTTGTTATTACACTGAAGATGTACTATGGTCCTTTTTGCACTTAAACTTTGGCTTTTCTCACTGTACTAAACATAAGCTATGGTATATCTCAATGTACCAAACAAAACTTTCCATAGGTTTTTTTTTTTCTCTTTTACTTTGTTCTTGCTGTCCATGTTTCATTATCAAGCTACTGTTGCTTCAGTGTTGTTCCTACTGCCCTTGTTACCTTTGCTATACACCTTTTCTGTCATTGGTGTTCTTCACATGCTGTAGACGCTGCTCTAAAAACTTACGCTCTTCTTTATTGATGCTGCTTCTGCTTTTACTGATCCTCCTCTTGTTTTTAGTGACACAGCTTCTGTTTTTACTGAAGATGTTTCAGTGTTTACTGTTGCAGCTTCTGTTTTTACTGTCATTTCAGGAAAACTTGGAGGTTCATATCATGTTATTGTGCTGAACACAGACACCTGCCAAAGACAAAAGAGTAAACATTCATATTATACGTTTAAGATACTACAGAACATACTCTCTGCCAGCATGTAAAAATGAAAGCTTTATATAATATGCTTATCTTATACCAAGATGAGGTCGTCAGTATCACTTACTAACACTGTACTGAACCCAAATCTTTGATGTATGAAGTCAACATTACCTTGAGATGAAATCCTTCGCATCAGATATTGCTTATCAAATATTGATGATATATAGATATAAGAACTCTAACACCAAATTCTGGCAAAATATAATAGTAATCAGGTCCTTAAGTTTAAGTGCGCCTGTTACACCAATGTATACACCCTAACATTATGAATTACTCATGCTTTGACACGACTTTCCTAACATTAAAACTTTGATATATAAATCATAAATCTAAAGTTAATCTATATTTCATAATATTAAGGTGTTCACATGCCCTGGGTCAATCAACTGACAGCACGTCGACCCCTATATACCACATCATTCCAAATCTCTCTATCCTCTACAAGCCTTTCACCCTCCTGCATATTCACGCCCTGGTCACTCAAAATCTTTTTCACGCCATCCTTCCATCAATAATTCAATCTCCTTTTCTTTGTTCTCCCCTCCACTTCTGACACATACATCCTCTTTGTTAAATTCTCACTCATTCTCATCATATGTCCAAACCATTTCAGCACACCCTCTTCACCTCGTCTCAACTACACTCATTACTACCACATCTCTCTCGTACTCTTTTATTCATTACTTGATCAAACCACCTCACACTACATATTGTCCTCAAACCGTTCATATGCAACACATCCACCCTCCTCCGCACATCGTCATCTCTAGCCTGTGCCTCATATTTGTGCAACATTGTTGGGACTACTATACCTTCAGAAATACCCATTTTCAGCCACGAAGACAACCTCTCTTTCCTCAGATTCTTCAGTGAACCCAGAACCTTTGGCCTCTTACCAACCTAATGATTTACTTCCACTTCCATGGTTCCATTTCCTGCCATGCCCACTCCCAGATGTCTAAAACATTTCACTTCCTCCAAATTTTCTCCATTCAACCTCACACTCCAACTAACCTATCCCTCTATCCAACTAACCTTGATAATCTTGTGTTTATTTACATTTCCTCTCAACTTCCTCTTTTCACACAGACTTCTAAACAGTCACCAACTTCTGCAGCTTCTCACTTAAATTTGTTACTAATGCTGTGTCATCAGCAAACAACTAACTCACTTCCCAGGTCCCTTCATCCCCTAAGGACTACATACATACACACATGCAAGCCTCTTACATTTACTTTCCTCACTAACCCCATCCATGAATAAATAAAACAGCCATGGTGACATCAAACATCCCTTCCACAGACCAATCTTCCCACAGAACCACTAACTCTCCTCTCATCTTGCCCTTATACACACTTTACACCCTTGATAAAAGAATTCTTAATGCTTTTTACAGCTTTCCTCCAACACTTTATATTCCTAAAATCTTCTGCAATGTATCTCTATCACCTCTATCACATGATTTTCTCAGATCCAAAAATGCCATGTACAAACATATATATTTCTCAAAGAATTTCTCAAAAGCATTCTTTAAAGCAACCACCTAATCCAAACATCCTCTACCACTTCTGAAACCACATTGCAGCTCCCCAGCCTGATGCTCTGTATTTGATATCACCCTCTCAGTCACCACTCTCCCATACAACTTACTATGTAAACTCAACAAACTTATGCCCATGTAGTTTGAACACTGTTGCCTTTAAACAGTGGCACTATACATGCGTTCTGCCAATCTTCAGGAATCTCACCAAGATCCATACATGCAATGAAAATCCTAACTAACCGCTAAACAAGACAGTCGCACCATTTCTCAAGACGTTCAACTGCAATACCATCTACTCCAGCTGCCTTGCCACATTTAATCTTACACAAGGCTTTCACCACCTTTCTAC
>JAYMFT010261264.1:0-10767 GCA_038088735.1 Panulirus argus
CATTCAACAATCCTTCAAAATACTCACTCCATCTCCTCCTCACTCCATCACTCCCTGTTATCAATTCCCCCCTGCCCTTTCACCGACGTTTCCATTTGTTCTCTTGTCTTACGCACATTATTTACCCCCTTCCAAAAGAAGCTAAATATTTAAAAGATATATGTATGCCCTCCACATGACAGTGAAGTCGGTACCAACTTGGAACAGACCATAAAAGTCAGTTTTCATATAGTAGTGATGAAGATTTAGTGGACTTTATACCTCTAATCATGTGCAGCTATACTTTTTAATGTCTTTCTCTCAAACCACTAAATTACCAGTGCTCAAACTATTGTACAACACCCTTTATCAGAAAGAACTAAATGAAGTTTCCCTTTCTCATGCAAAGTGCAGACAAAATAAAGTTGATCAATGAAGTAATTGCACATATGATGGAAAACTACATGGAATTGAAACTTGCGTAAATTGTTAGAGGTTATGTGTACTGATAGATTACCAAGAATTTACTATGCTGCATATGTTGTTTGTTTTTATATTGGGGTCCTTCTCCTGATTTCTTCAATTCCATTATCTATAAACTAAACTTTTAATTTAAATATTGTGACTTTCATCTACAGGTTTGTGGGTATTAGGGTAACTCGATTTAAATATTGTGACTTTCATCTACAGGTTTGTGGGTATTGGGGTAACTCCTAGTATTCAGATTCATGTATGCAGTGAAGATGGTAAGCTACAGTCATATCACCTACTAGTCTACACGCTAGCTGGAGCTACTGTTTGCCTAACTCTCCCAGGTAATGTCTTTTCAGAGAGAAAGAATACATGTCTTGGATAAAGTCATCCATGACAGCTGTTGTTGAATAGAATGTTTGTATTCATTTAATTTTGCATTCAGTTCTGATTATATTAAGTCACAAGAAATCTTTCAGGTCCAACAAACTCATGTGACAAGCTACTCAGTAGTTAGAGGTCATTGTTACTCATAGGTATATACAGAATTCATGAGATCATGTCAATAGGTGAGACCTATTTTGCACTGCAGCATGTTCATAACCCAACTGTTTACATGAATAGGTCTGTACTGCTAATATGTATAGTCATATTTTTTTCATTATGGACTCCAGGTGTGAACAGTAAGATTACTTTCTATTAGTGTGGTTTTTATTGTAGTGTTATAGGGAAAAGTCTAATGAGACCACCATTTCTATTTGTAAATGTCAAGTTGATTTGTGTGACACAAGAGGAATTGCTGGACTTTTGAGGAAATTTGTCCATTTGTGTAAGAAGAGGAAGGTGAGAGTTGTAGTTTTTGAAAGGAGACAGGATATAAGATTAAGCTTTATATTGAGAACATCCTGTAGAATTCTTGTTTGGATGTGGACATCTAATGAGTGTGCATCAGAAACACAGGAACATCATTATGCTTATGTCCCAACATCATTATGCTTATGTCCCAAGAGTCGGTCTCTTCATAAATCAGGATGCCTTAGTGTGTAAGAGATTAGGGAAAATAATGCAAATCTTGTTTAACTGCCTCTAGTAGCTTTTTCCTCCAGACTACTTTGTACTCTTCGGTGACTCATTTATTTATTTATTTTTTTTCCCTCACATCAGTAATTGTTGCATTTGTTTTTAATCTATATATGATTTGTTTCTTTGTAATTGCATAATGGAAAAAAGTGGATGTGGTCATTATGTGTTATTCAAAGAGGGATGAAAATTAACGTTGCCACCAGTTTAATCAGCTTGCTACTTTCATGCCTGGGTTAGAAGTCAGGATTTAAATGTTATAAACTATTTAAATCTAGAGTGCATTAAGGCAAGATTGTTCAGTTGGATCATGGGAGTCTGAGTTAATGAGTTGGGCCTTGATAACCATTATCCATCTGTGGTATTTAATTTTATACTGTTATGTACATGTATAACTACATATTCAGTGTGCAGTTTTGTTCTATTCATTTTGACAACAGTTATGAGGAGACCTGTTATGAATATCTATCTATATCTCTGAGGCCTGTTCCAACTGGAACTCCCTCAAGGGGGTGGCCACAGCAATATTCTCTCCATAACTAGTGAACTCCAGTGCCACTTCTTAGCCTTTAGTGCCTCACCCCTAACAGGCCACTGGCAGAAGGCAACTTCAGTGCAGTGTTTGCAGAGGCTCATACCTAATATTCCTACTGACTACTACCATCTAATGTATCTATCTAATGCCCCTACCTACTACTACTACCTAATGCTCCAGCCTAAATATTCCTACCTACTACTGCTATCCACTACTTCTTTTGTTTTGCCAAAAGGCAGAGCTAGCGTATAGTGCCCATCACTGGAAAATCTAGAGTTACAAAGAATGAGCTGTGTGAGTTAAGTGTTGTCAACTGCTATGTGTAACAAAGAGAAATTGTCTGCTTGTAGACAGAAAGCCAGTAGTCCACTTGTGGGTGAGGTAGAAAGATGTAAAATCTCCAATCCTGGTGAGGTAGAAAGATGTAAAATCTCCGATCCAAGTAAACCAATTATTGCAATAGCTATACATTTATTCTTACATACATCTCTCTACAGTATGCTGTATTATTAGAAATATGTACTTTTAAACTGTAGCTTTTAACCAGGAAGAGCAAGTTCATTTTACATATTTTTTTTTTTCAGAAAGAGAAAAATTATCGCCTTTACTTTATGAGAAAATTGACCGAGTATTAGAAGCCAAAGTGTCACAGTTAGCGAGTGACATAGGGGAACAAATCAACAAGAAAAGCACCTCTGGAACAAGCTCAGATAGTGGGGGCAGCTCTTTTCGCTATGTATACCATAACCATATGAACCTCGCCACAAAGACAACTATGCATGGAACAAGCCAGTCCTTACCAGTTGAAGTAATGAGAACCATAGGGGACATGTACACTGATATGAAAAGGTGAGTGAGTTCAGCCAGTTTGTCAGTAAGGTAGTTTTAGATTTCCATGGAGGCACTGTTGTGTGGGAAATTAAGTGTTGTTAAAAGGAAAAATTTTCTTTATAAATTTTCTTTTTAACTTATGGTGTAGTATTTTTAGTAGCATCCACACTGGAGCTGAGCAATTTGTAATGTTTATGTAACTATACATTCACAGCTATTCAATATTCTTAAAGGTGTTCTTGTACATGTAATACTTTAGATAAGTGATGTAGTATCTCACCAGCTGTTGCCCAAGGTTTATACAGAGGCACCTAATATTTTGTCTGCTATATAATAGCTTTATACTATAGATGCCATATAGATAACAGAAAAGTTCATGAAATATTTCTTTCTTTATATCTACAGATTTGTACATATAACTTTTTCTGTATACATTTAACCAGTACTTGATATTCCACTGTTCAGCAGTTGTCTCATGTAGAATCTACCTTATGCATCCATACATTTGTTCAACTTAGCACACACCCATATTACCTTCATATTCTTTCAATCTGTCCTTCTGCTTTACCTTTGGTCTCCCCGTTTAACTACTCTCACTCAAATGCACTTTTGTTATTCTTTAATTACCTACCCTTTACACTTTTTTCAAACATACTCCTTCTCTTCTCCTCATAGTTATATTCACACATATTTAGACAGCCCAGCCTTATCCTTTGAGGAGGATGAGCACTCCCTGTTCCATCTTTTAGAGACTGAAATACAAGAAGAGGGGGGGGCTCCAGCTCCCCACTCCTGTCCCCTCCAGTTGCCTTCTACAAGATGTAGGGAATATGGAGGTAGAATTCATTCTCCCAACCTCAGGGATGAGGTGCATAGTGAGAAAAGCCTGAGAGAGATCAGTTTTTGCAGAAACAGATTTTTTTTTAAACACAGTTGCTTCTCCTACCATAGCAGGGTTGAATCAGAATCAAACAGACATCAGCCTAATTTGCATACATTCACTATTTAGTTGTCATGATACCTGAGCCCATCATCCACAACCAGCCCTGTTGGACTGTACATAGATGATAGCCCATATATTTACCTAGATAATATCAGTGAAGTTTTATGTCCATTGCAGATGTGGAAGTGGAGAATTAGTTGTAAAAACATCACAGGATCACTGGGTTGTGGGACGTAGTGGTGATGGTAGAGAATTTTATGTTGTTGTTAGCCACAAGAATGCCAACCTTGTTGAAGTTACAGGTGAGTAGCTCTTACTTGCTATGAAGTACATTGTCAGTGATATGGTAAGAAAGTAATAGTTTATTTTTCTTTTCAGTACATCTTTAGTTTTCTTTACACTATTTGAATTCCATGTTGAGAGACAGGTAAACTAATATAAGTTAGTGAATAGCATAGTCACTTCTTTGCACACTCAGAATATTGGAACTTAGGTAGAAAAATTTAAATGGCAGATAATATGCCTTCAGGTTGTCTTACACAGACACTCTCATGCATACAATTTTTGCCTGCACATACATATCCACATAAGGAAACAGAATACAGTAAGATAAAGAGGGAGGACCAGATAAACTTTGGAAAAAGTATTGTGGATGAAGGCAAAAGACTTTCTCATGCTTTGTCATGAGTTCATCCCAAGAAAATTACTCTTTAGATATCAACGTATTAGGCCAAAGGATTCAGAGGGTAAAAACTCCTAAGGATGATGAAGGAACATGTAAAGAGCTGAATGACAAGTTTAATTTAGTTTTTACTGTGGAGGTTGATGTGGAGTGAACAGTTCTTCACAAGATGCAATGCCAGAGTAACCAGATGCCATATCAAGGAGCTAAGCAAGATATTTGTTTGAAAGGATGTAAAGAAATACTGATTTAGTGTAAAGTTGGTGGATCATTGGGATAGCCTAAGTAGTGAAAATCTGAATGTTAGTGATATACAAATGTATAAGAAGCTACTTGGTGTTAAAGAAAGCTCAAGAGATGGGATTCCATGAATGTAGAACTTTCTCTTGCTGCACAAATGTTTTATAACAAAGAGAGAGAGAAAATCATCCCTCCTTGATGTAGGAATTATTGCTAAAGATTGGTGCATAGATTGAAAAAATGGGGAGGTACGTCAGAGGGATTTTGAAGAAATGTACATGTATATTGCCCATGTAAAATGTATGTACAATATCTTCATCTCATTTTAAGTAACAGATGGTAAAGAAGATTGAAGTAATTATATGCATACGCTTTACATTTTTTTGGGTGGGAGACGGAACTTCAAAGGGAGCAATAATAAGTAAGCAGATCTCAGAACTTGTCTAAAGTTTTGCTGATCATACTGAGCATGACCTTGTGCTAAGGATTCAGAGATGCGAAAAACAAAAAAATCTCAACTTGTTTGCTATTAATGTAGCAGGGATCATTGAGTAATGAGAGATAATTTATGGAATGTAAACATCAAAAATGTTTTGTGTTATCATCAAACTGTTTTCATATCTGTCATGATATACTGTGTTCCCAATCCCATGAGTCGGATCAGGTACACACAACCTCGTCATTCACACCTATACATCCTGAACATTTACCATGTCCAGTGTGTTAAATTGAAACATGAACCTCCATAGTTAGGCAGTAGAACTTTTTTATTTTGTAAATTTAGATGATAGTCAAGTGAAACCAAAGTCTTTATTGGCATAATTTTTTTTATTGAATACAAGAGAAGCTATGAGAAAAGAAGTATATGAAGAAGAAAAGAAAAAAGCATAATATAAATATGATTAAGGTAAGGCAAATTTAGAGTATATGTATGAATAAAGTGATGGTGATCACAGGATGAGGCCAAAAGTAAATAAAGGGATGACTTACAGGAATGTATCAAAACAAGTTTTGGTAGTGGGGCATCTATTAATTAATGACAGGAAAATATTTTCTGTTACATATACATATGATAATACATTATTTCCTATATTTTAAAATGACACATTCATTTACTCAACCCTCAGCAAGTCACTGAAGTAAATAATCTAAAAACGATTGCTATCTGTAACTAATCTTAGTCTGTTTTGATGCTCTGTACATCATAGGATATCTTATGCAAAGAATCCAGCTATCTATATTTGCAGATGTAAAAATTTTCATTTTTTCAGTGGATAGGAAATGCCATGACTTAGTTTTTTCATAGAATTATACATATATGCATGTGTGAAACGGAACAATGTGGTATACCGGGGTTGACGTGCTGTCAGTGGACTGAACCAGGGCATGTGAAATGTCTGGGGTAAACCATGGAAAGGTCTGTGGAGCCTGGTTGTGGATAGGGAGCTGTGGTTTCAGTGCATTACACATGACAGCTAGAGACTGAGTGTGAGCGAATGTGGCCTTTTCGTCTGTTTCCTGGCGCTACCTCAATGAGGCAGGGGGTGGCGATGCTATTTCCTGTGGGGCGGGGTGGCATCAGGAATGTATGCAGGTGAGTGAGCAATTGTGAATATGTACATGTGTATATGTGTACATGCATATGTATGTATATGTTGGTATGTATATGTATGTATTGTGCATATACGTGCATGTATGTATATATGTGTGTGCGTGAGTGATTGGATCTTTCTTCGTCTATTTCTTGGTGCTACCTTGCTAACGCAGGAAACAGCGATCAAGTATAGTAATGATAATAATAATAATACTTTGCTCAAATGTATTCCCATGCTCACTTAAGTGAAAGATTTTGGCTGAAGATGTAGATACACAGCATTAAATTTCCCTGTTGCTTCAATTCATATTTGCTGCTTGTTAGTATTGCTTGCAGGTTCATAGCGTTTGCTCTGAATATCAGCATTATGCCTTTCATCCGTAAGACATATGCTCTTTCTTTTGCTTGCTGTCAGTGCATTTGTTTTCATAATTCGCTAGCTGATCGCATATCCTGCAGTTTGTAGGGCTACCAAACCTCTCAAATTGTGGCTTGCTCATGGGGCCATCACAGTATTAGCTGAGCCTTGCCCATCACACAACACAACCACTTGAAAAAAATATGTAACCATGTGAGATTGGCCACAGAAAATTGAGGTAGAGGATAGGACTTTACTAATAATTAAAGACAAAAGAAAAGGGCCTTAGAGTGCTCAGGGCTTGAATATGTAGGAGGATGTAAGCCCTGCATAGGATAGAGTGAATTGAGGGATGTGGTACACAGGGCAATGTGATGTCAATGGACTGAACTAGGGCAAATGGAGCGATCAGGGGGAAACAAAGTTGTATAGGGGTCTGGTTGTTGATAGGGGGCTATGGTTTCAGTGCATTGCATATGACAGCTAGAGAATATGGAAGAAAATGAGGCCATTTCTTTGTTCCTGGCACTGCCTTGCTAATGCAGAAAACTGTAAACACACATGAAAAATATATGTTAGGTAAGAGCTTGTGAATTCATAACTGAAGAAAAAGTCTTACATACATCAACATAGATTAACAGTGCATTAGAAGCAGAGACAATCTTTGACTCAAATGTTAATTTTCATATTTGTAACTTCTTTTTTCAATTAGACTATTGAAGAGTTGTATAGATGCTGTTTGGAATTTTATCAGGGCTAGGAATATTTCAGATAAAGTTAGAGGAGTGATTAGAGATCAGATGCAGTGAAGATATTATATGTATAGAGGTTGTGTGAATAGATACACTGGTTTGACTTCATGAATCATATTGGTGCGGAAAGTGAAAAAGCAAGAAACACTGTTATAAGAGTGAAGGTGATATTCTCTTTAGGCATTTGCTGGAGATTACAGAGGTCCCTTGCCTATCATGGTACTTTCAACTGTGGTATCAAGTATCTGTAGTGAAAATAATGGATACTGTTTTACCAACTATGGCATTGAGTTTTGAGTATCCATGGTATTTTTCCAAAAGTTGGGCAAGTATTGTAGCAGCTGCAGGCTACTTCTAGCCATGCCTTGTGGGATCCAACACAGTGGTGGTATAAGGATGCACACAGTGATACATGCTGAGATAACCACTTCACCCAAGCATCATTGCATCTGCCCTGGCTGTTATTCTATCTTATTGTGACCCTTGCTGAGTGAGGAACACCATAATTGATCTCATGGCATCAAAAACTTTTGGTAACTTTGTTTGTTACTTTGTGCCCTCAAATATAGCTGTTAAGCATAAAGCCAGTGATTCAAGTTGTTTTCCTTAAGGAGGTCAAGGAAAATGATGTCTTTAGAGCAAAGAGTGGAATTTTTGATCATCTGCACATGATAAAGGTGCGACATCTGCTGGGAGGCATTTTGGTGCTAGTGAGTTAGCAGTAGGAACCATAAAGAAAAGAAGACTGCATTTTGTATGGTATATCTGGCTTGCTGCTTTGTAGGAATGCGTATTTTTCATCCTTTTCTCTATAGTTTTGTACATCATTTTTTTATACCTTTGTTGAATAAACATGTTTCTGAGTTATAATTTTGGAGTGCTCAATTTAAAACTTAAGGTATTTATCTTGGGGGTCACTGTCCCTAACGCTCTTACTTCCGAGAACGCTAGTACCATATCAACCACAATTTATCCAGCCTCAAGTTTTTTCAGGAATGTAAGTCCCATGTTTAGCAAAGAACACCTCAAACATTTGGAGCCCAATGCTTTTCAACACCTTCCTTGCTATAATTAGAAGCACCATGGGATGCACAGTAGAGATGCTTAAGAGTGCACTGGACAAATACCGACAAAGCATACCAAACCAGATTTGGGCCTTTGGGTCACAGCTTCCAACAGCTTGATCAACCAGTGATCCAACCCAGCTGCTGGGCCCAACCTGGGCTGTGGGGGTGGAAGACCCCAGAAGACTTCATCAGGTATTCAACAGGACCTCTGTATATGTATCTGATCCCTCACATGGATTATGGAGTTGAGTAAATGATAGCTAGATGGATGGATAGATTTTTTATATATAACACAGATTGCACCTGCAGATATTGCAATGGTTGCAACCAAATACACTATCTCGATGATGTGGTTTCAGAAACTGTTGTTAGTGTCCCTATAATGATATTCAAGGCATTATGAATATGCACAAGGCCTGCTGTCCTATTATGGAGATTACTTTTGAAAAGATTTTTAAGGTCCAAGCCTGGCATGGGCTCTTGTCAGTGACAGTCCATGGCCCATCATGTGGAGTTCTTTACTACCAAAGCAAATGCCTTGTTGCCACCTTGTTTTGATGTTGAGCAAAGGGGTGGTAGCAACAGGAACTGTGATTGTTGACTTGAATTATTAGAACCAATTATATCTCTCTCCCATTTAATCTTGGGAAAGTTCTTACCAAACCATTTGGCTTTGAAGTTTGATAACTTGGTGACAGAAGCATTATCATTTTTGCAGTTCCTTTTCTGCTGATATCAAAGTTTTCTAGACCATCACAGTGTCAAAGCTTGGTATTTTGGAATTTACACATGGATTTTTTTGAAACTAAAGGAATCTGTGAGTTTGGGTGCAGTTGATAGATGATATTCTCTAATATTTTCTGTGCATGGAGGCAGTATCAATCGGCTCAGAAACTTCCAATCTTTCTGTAAAATTTTGATTCTTCCAAGGTTTTGGAGGTCTTTGTTAATTTTTTCTAGTCTTTTACTTCATAAAAAGCTGATGATGCTGTTGCCTCCTGCAAGAGTGTCCTACAAGAACCTCTTTCACTGAAGTTTTGTATAAACCTGTCTAGACCTACCTGGGTTAAGTTTCTCTGATCTTTATGTTTAAGGAGACCAGTTGTCTGCCCTTCAATTGGAAGTTTCCAAAAGTCCTAGACATGTTATGATTAGGATCTGTTTATCAGTCTATCTATATCTCTGATGCCTATTCCCTATGGGAACTTCCTTCAAGGGGATGACCTCGGCAAAACAGTCTCCATAAATGTTCAACACCACTGCTGCTTTCTAGCCTTTAGTGCCCCACCCTTAACAGGCCACTGGCAAAGGGCTACTCTAGCACAGTGTTTTCAAAGACTTCAACCTCATGTTCTTACCAACTACTTATACCTAATGATCCATCCTGCTACTTCTAACTACTGTTTCCAGATATTGCTCCTACCTACTACTTATACCTTATGACCAGGATTTTTCTGGCAAAATAATGCTTCATTTTCTCATCGGGAAAAGTCTCTTCATGGCCTGTGATGCTGGGAGAACATTTTGTTTGATAGATTCCAACGTTACATTTTTTGGTAAAGATGAATTAACTGTAGAATTGGGTAAATCATAAGGAGGATAAGGGGGCAAAGGTTCTTGGAGCATTGAGGAATGTGTTGAAAGAGGGCTTTTAAAAATGGGTATGTTTGAAGGTATAGTAATCCCAGCAGAGTTGTATGGATGCTGTACTGTAGATGAAAGTGTATGGAAGAAGGTGAATTTGTTGGAAACTCAATTTTTTTTAAAAACAATTTGTAATATGGTGAGGGTTGATTAAGTAATGATAAGGTAAGAAAGAGATGTGGTAATAAGAGTATGGTTGAGGGAACTGAAGAGGGTGTGGTGTAATGATTTGGTCATATGGAAAGAATGAGTGAAAGGGATCAAGAAGAGGTTACTGAATTGGAGATGGAAGAATGTAATAAATAAGATTTTGAGTGCTTAGGGCCTAAGCATGGAGGTGGGTGAAAGGCATGCATGGGATATAGTGAATTGGAATGATGTAGTATACAGGGGAAGATGTGCTTTCGGTGGACTTTCACAGGGAATATGAAGCAGCCAGGGGAAAACAGGAAAATCTGTGGGATATCCCCCCCCTCCAGTCACGGACAAAAGTCCACATCAAGGCCGGGCCCTTATTGAAATATAGAGAGAATTGAGAAAGGGGGAAAAACAGACAGGGAAAGTATTTACAAATTTTTGAGAAAGTGAAAA
>JAYMFT010261275.1:0-10767 GCA_038088735.1 Panulirus argus
AGGGCCCAGCCTTGATGTGGACTTTTGTCCGTGACTGGAGCCTTAAAAAAAAAATCGTCATAGGTGCTCCTGGGTATAAAGGCTCTCTCTCTCTCTCTCTCTCTCTCTCTCTCTCTCTCTCTCAGATGATAAACTCTTTTTATTACATTATACACAACATCTAGAGAGTGGATGTATGCTAGTGCAACCATTGTGTAAGCATCTTGACTCTTGCAAAGGCAGGAGAAGTAATTTTGTGTAAAAAGAAAGAGATTTTAATGGCTAGCAGAATTTGATCATATGGGTTTATCAGTTATCCTGATAACCAAAACTTGATGCTTAGAATAGAAACTCAGCATTAATGAATACATCAATGAACTGATAAATAGAATAATTAGCATATTTTGCATGCATATTTCACTTTTTCTCTATAGGAGTATCAGGCGACCAGCATATGGCAACCATTGTGTTAAGTATGAATGGCAATCGTCATCCAGTTCCAGTGGCATGTCCACTACCCCTATCCCCTCACTCCTTCCTGGCATGGGCAGGTTTCTCTGATGAAGGAACCCCAGTCATCATGGACAGTACTGGAGTAGTGCGCGTTATGCACTTCAAGTTTGGATATAATTGGACAAGCATTCTTAACAGTAAAGCTCATGTGAGTACTATACTGGGATATTTTACTTGTTATTTTTTTGTATGACTTGTCGTACTGTTTTGTCATAAAGATGAATTATGATGTGGTACATTAATTGAGGAAAGCGTTTAGGCTAATATAGTCATGTATAGAATTAGATAAAACATATTTTGAGTTTTCACTTCACTGGTTAATTTCATTTTGAATTTTATATCTTTTATATCATAGAATTGTGAACTTAGTATACATACAGTACAGTGGTGGAAGCAAATGAACATAAAATTTTCTTGTATCAGTTTCAAAGATGTGCCTTAAACTTCATATCTGTTTTACATGAGCAATGGTACATTAATGAAATCAGTTCGATCATAAATTTTTATGTATAACAGTAAAGTTACTTCATATCACAAGAAGATATGGATTTTACTCAAATATATCAATAGAAATTCACCTTCATTTCAGTTACCATTAATCATTATCTAAAGTGTTGGCAGCCTGGTCCAAACATTTACTGATGCTGATACATTAGCAAAAATGGTCAATACTGATCCCGATACATGGGCAAAGATGGTATATGCTGATACCAATACATCGGTGTATCATCAGGAAACAGACAAACCGGAGGTCATAGTGTGAGATCAAGCAAGAAACTGGTTAGAAAAGAAGTAAAGAAGTACTTTTATTGTGTGAGAGTCATGGAGGAATGGAATGATCTGAGTAATGAAATTGTGAATGTGGACTGCATATTCAGTTTTAAAGAGTTGTATGATAGTAGAGGAAGTTCAAGGGATGGGGCCTGATGAGTATAGAACAGGTGTCAAGAGATATAGATAGATAGACAGAATATTAATGCATGCACTGTAATGCAAATATGAATTATATATTTCATTTCGCTAATATTTATCATTCTTGGTTTAAAGTTAACTTGCTTCTGTTCTTTCCCAGACTCGTGGCAAGAGTGACCATTATTTCCTACTTGGAGTTAGTGAGACACAGGGAAATGTACGCTGCATATTGTGTAAGGGCAGTCGCTATCCTTCAGTTCTCCCAAAGCCCCATGTGTCTATTCTCAGTATGCAGGTGCAGTGACTTGGTTGTTTTGAATGCCTTTATATGCACTGTGATACTGACCCAAGATTCTGTGTGAACAAATAATTATAGATGTTTTGAAATAGTGTAACTGCCTTTTGCACTGAAAGATAATTTTTCTATATTTAATAAAACTGGGTATGCTATATTTATCTCTCCAACTTTGAACCAACTCCATGAAACTATTTGTTGAAAAGTTTACTGCATGATAAAGATTTTTTTCCCTTGTATTTGCAGATACCATTATGTGAATTGGAAACAGAGAAAGGTGAACTGGAAGAAAGGGCATCTCGGGCTGGTCTCCTCCTTGGCACCCTTTCTTCTCTGAGCCATCAAGGGTATGAGGTGGATGAGCCTAAGAATGAGGCAGATAAAATCTTAAAAGAAGCCATGATTAAGCTTTTTGCTGTAAGTATTAATATAATTTTTATATTGTAAATGTGTTTGGTGAAAGTAAGAGGGAGGGGAATTATTTATTTTTGTATATGTTTGCAAAGCAGTCAACAATATCTCAGGAGCAAATTAATGCCTAGTTGTCTCTGCCAATGAGCAGTCAGAATGTTTTTTTAATGAATGAGATGTATGGGAAGCTTCCCAAAAGCTAAGCTAAACTAGCTGGAATTGGTTAGGGATACTCAAGAAAATTAAATAAGGGGAAGATGGAGGCTAGTAAGCAGTGCTGATTGCATATGAAATATGAAGTGGAATAGTCCTTCATGTTTTTATGTATTTTTGGTGTGGGATGGGTAAACAATTTACAACATAGTAAAGCTTGTCCATTTGTTATTTTTCACTTAAGCTAATGATGTAATTTTTCACATTGCTAAAGGGAATATGAGAGTGATATCACTAGTGACACTGATGATGTGCCTTCTTGCTTTACTTTCAGCTTGCATGTCGGACAGAACGTGAGTCTCGAGCGCTTGAAGTGTGTCAGTTAATGCCTTCATACCATACCGTTGAACTTGCCATTAAATATGCTGGAAAGTTACACCGTCTACAGCTTGCTGACCGACTAGGTGAAATTGCTGCAGCTAAGATGGAAGAAGAGCTGGAGAAGGAATCAAAGTCTTATAGACACCTGAATGATGACTTGGAAAGGTCTGTGGAGCCTGGTTGCAGATTGGGAGCTATAATTTTGGTAAATTACACATAACAGCTAAAGAATTAATGTGAGTGGATGTGGCCTTTCTTTGTCTGTTCTTTGTGCTACCTTACTAACAGGGAACGGCAATCAAGTATGAAAGAAAAAGATTTTGATTTATATTGTTTTGATATTGGTATGGTTGTTGCTACATTTGACATTTTTACCTTACATAGCACTTATCTTGTTCATGCACTGTTAATAAGGCTGTTTCACATGAACTTTTAAGTTGTACCATAAGAGTTTAAAAGTGTATTATAAGGAGATTGAATATGAATTCAAGATTGCTGTGTTTGGGAAATCAGTTTTTGATGTCAGTACAAGTTGTTTACATCTTTAATGTCATATGATTCAGCGATGTTGCAAACTGTAACTTTTGTTTCAGTTATGGGAAGGGCATTAGGAGGATAAGAGCAAGATCCCCTGAGGAAGAAGACATACAAGAAAGCATTCCATGTCAAGACCAGGACCATGAAGAAGTTCATGCTGAGGGTGAGTCAGATAGATGTTTCTTGATGATCAGTCTCAGCTTTTGAAATGTCTACTATGTACCAAACTCATCATTGATAAAAGACAAAATGTTTCAGTAGCAGCTAATCATTTTTGTTTTCACGTAGCATTTTTATTCTTAATTTTAGAATATTTTGAAAGTGTGTGGGACAGAACTTCTTGAAGTGGCCTGTTAAGGGTAAGGCACTAAAGGCTGAGAAGCGGCGCTGGAATTCGCTAGTTATGGAGACTCTATTGCTGTGGCCACCCCCTTAAGGGAGTTTCAGTTGGGAACAGGCATCAGAGATATAGATAGACAGAGATACTTCTGAAACAAAGTAAGAGTTCTGGCAGGTTATTGGATGTTAAAACAGAAAAGTGTGAATTTGGTCATAGCCTGTGCCAGATTTCCCACTACATGAAAGATGTGTAAGGCATTAATGTGTGTATATGTATTGTGCTTGTCATCTTCATATAACATTTACAGTTTTGTTTTTTCACTGCTTTTCTTATCTTTTAGACAATCCTCTGCTAGCTGCAGCAGTTCGAAAAGATGGAAATGCAAATAGTCCGTCATATCTAACACCAGAATCTTTTAAAAATCCCTTCAAAAAGACTGCGTCACTAAAATCAGGATCCCAGGGTGCCAAGCGAGGTATCGATGTCATTGATCAGTTCAGAAAGTCCCAGAAGAAAATGGATCCTAGTCATGTTTTAAGACCAGCAGTAAAGAAACCTCAGGTATAATTTTTTTGTTTTATATATTCAGATGATTATAACAACAATGGCTTAGATTTATCTTTTTGTGAAATTAGATATATTGCTTTAAAGAATGTGCTTGAGAAATACTTAGAGAAACAGAGATTTGTATGCAGCATTTATGGATCTGCAGAAAGCAGAAATGCCATATGAAAGATCCTTTCTTTGTTCATGGCACTCCCTCACTAAGGTGGGAAACTGTCATCAAGTATAAAAAAGATATCTTCCTCTATATTGTATTTTGTATCACATCTAAGCTGCTGTGTCACATGATTATTGTGTGGCCATCGGCAACTCAGAGGTGTGCTGTTTTGATAACTGCTCCTTTCCCTGCACGTCGAAATCTTGAAACTCTCTTCCTTCTCATGTTTTTCCCAATAACTATGACCTTGCTCATTTCAAGAGACATGTTTTCACTTTTTCAAAAATTTGTAAATACTTTCCCTGTCTGTTTTTCCCCCTTTCTCGATTCTCTCCATAATTCAATTAGGGCCCGGCCTTGATGTGGACTTTTGTCTGTGACTGGAGCCTTTAGAAAAAAAAAAAAGTTACTCGTAGAATTTGGATGCATCTCTTCTCGTAATAGGGTTTTCTTAACTAAGTGTTGAAAACCTAATAAAGTGCTCAAAGCATATGCCACTAATTTTGCACGATGGCATAAATATGTCTAGCATTCATTTCTGTTCATTTCTGCAACATTTGCTGTCTCAAAGCTAACCTTCCTATGTAGAACACCATCTGTTTACTTTTTCTTCTGGTGTCACAAACCCAATTGTTCATGGCTGTTCCCCCTCTACTCTCAAATCTGCATCTACAATCTTTTTCATTTTGTTCAAGGGTGGTGTCTGCATTTACTGTATTACAAAAACAATTATCACTCACCTTGTGGATCTTCAGTTTCCCTGCTTTGAAGCCATTTGACACAAAATTTCTCTGCCCTCTGTGTTTTGTATGCTTTCTCACAGTCCCTCCACCCATACACAAATCTTTGAATATATGACCTGTCATTAAGCATTGTTCTTCATATCCATGTGCTGATAGCCTTTATGCAGGGGATTTCAATGTATACCACAAGAATTGGTTAAGCTTTATCTGGGATGATTCTGGTGGAGTTGAGGCCCTTTCTTTTTTCCCTACTTAACAGTTAGAAGCAAATCATTAAAGTATTGCAACTTAAGTTTCTGAGTGTCACAACCAGTCTTTCGACATACTCAGTCCCTTTTCACTTGTGAACCCTATAACTATTCATATACTATTTCTTTCATCTTAGGGTCCTTTCACCAGCTGTGATGCCATGTAGCATAAGTCATCTTGGCTAGGATGGAGAGTATGTCCCTTCTCATACCAGGACTTTCTCCCATTAATCATGGTTTGATAGCTCCTGCTCTGATGCCATTTGCATCAACGAGAGGGTATATTGGGCCATGAAAGATCTTACATTCCCCTAAATTCCACCCTGCTCTCATTGCTCATAATCGTTGCAAAGCTGTTCTATGTAAAGAAACCCACCCGAATTTAAAGAGAGTGTGTTAATTGACTTCTGACAGGTCTCAGCTCTTTAACCAAAAGCATCTCCAATAACTAATGGGATTCACTCTTTTCCTCCTCCCAACCAGATTATTCTAAATCTAACTCTTCAGCTAGTAAAGTCACTCATTTTGGTTCTACATCCTCATCTAATTCTCCTTTATGTGATTCTGTGTCCAGTCCTCATTCCCTGTCTCCTCCCATTGAAAATATGTCTTCTTTATTTTCCTCACTCAGAGTCTTCTGAGTACTTTCTTTGCTTCAAGTGAACAAAATGTGTGGCCCAGATGGCATACTTTACCAAATCCTAAGAGTCTGCCTCTGAGCAAGCCCCAATCCTTGCTTACTGTTTCATCTTTCTCAGAGCCTTAAGTATTCCCTTCTTGGAAGCATTCCTTGGCAAAGCCCATCCATGAGAAATGAGTGCATTTTAACCCTTCCAACTGTCATCCCAATGCTCTCGCTTCTATTGCCTTCAAATTCTCTAAAACTTCATAACTCTCACTTTCTCGAACATTTGAAATGCCATTCTCCTCTTTCTGATCACTAAAATGGTATTCACAGTGTTAGGTGTACTCAAGATCTTTCCTATGTGACTCATTTCTGTTCCTTCTCCCCTCAGAGATTTTGATGAAAATTTCATCCTTGCCCTCAACATATCCAAAGCACCTGACAAGGTGTGACAAAGTCTCTTCTTTCCAAACCTCCCTCCTCTGAATTTTTTGCTTTCCAAATTTGCTTCCTTTAACTTTTTTTTGCTTCTGTTTCCTTCTGCATGACTTCCACTTAATATTCCATCCACAGTGGTATTTCTCAGGGCTCTGCCATATTGCCTACTCTTACTTTTCTCCTCTGGGACCTTATTTATTACACCTGTGCTTCTCTAGGTTCGGTAATCAAACTTGAGAAGCATGTCTAGTTTTGCTCTTATGTAAGATATGAGCTGCTTGAATAATATTTCCTTATCCATATACTTGAAAGCTATTTTAATATGTGCTAGTAGACATGTTATTGCTGTTGCCATCCTCATGCAGGAGTCCCAGATGGAACAGGTACCAGAGATATAGACAGACAGGTTATGTGGAGAAGGTAGTAGTTGGTAGGCAGCCACAAATGAGGGAGGTGTATTTCTGGTCCTACTGCCTGGGTATTGGGAAGGTTAGTGATGGCTACATAGTGAACCAGCACTTCAGTGGTTGTCAAGTTGCAATCCTCTCACACACTCTTTGTTACACATAATGCATGACAACACTTAATTCACACATCTCATTTGTTTTAACTCTAGATTTTACTATAGTGAGTGCTCTGCACTAGACTTGCCTTTTGGTAAAATGGTAGTAGCAATAGATAGAAGCTGTAGGTAGGAACATTAGGTACAAGTAGTAGGTGGGAACATTAGATTGAAGCATTAGTTAAAGTAGTAGGTTGGAACATTAGGTACAAGTAGTCAGTAGGAAATTAGGAAGGAAAAGAATAGATCTAGTAATGATGGTGTATTAGTCCCTCTTCCCCTAGTTTGTTCATTGACATGCTGGTTTGATTTTTCTATACACTCAAAAAAAATTGTCATGTTGAGAATCAAAATTCTGCCAGTCTGTCTCTTGATAACTGAAATACCCCATCATTAATACTTTACCATACTTTAGAAGTGCATGTTATAATGTGCCATCCTGATTGTTCCTGTGTTGTGGTCATTGTATATTTGTTCTGGATCATTAAAATTCTTTGGAGGATTATATGATATCAACACCATTGTGCACTACTGTTCTACAGTTATCCTTCCCATTATGTATTGTCTGAATGGGCCATCTACTACTTTTTCCTGAAACATATGATTATCTCTTATAAGGAGAGCCAGATCCCTTTCTCATGTATCTTTTCTTTCCCTCCTGACTATTAAGCTCTAGTATACCAAAGCCTCTTTTGCCCCATCCTTCCATCTCCTTGGTCCCTTGGTTGCTCATGCCCTTAAAAAAAATCTTAGAATTATGAAAATTAACAGTATGTGAAAAATTCCAGAGTAAACAGGCTACACTAAAGGTAAAAACATCACAAGAAGTGCCAGTTGCTTCAGGGAAGGAAAACCAATCTGAGAAAACAAATGATGTCATCAGTTCTTTAAAGAAGCAAGAGAATTCACCACAACTTCCTGTTAAAAAGCAATCAGCTCTCCAGTTGTGGCTTGCAGACAATGAAGATGATGTCAGGGACCAGTTTCCTAATGTCAGTGAAAATGAACTTCTGGCAAAAGCTGCACTGTTGTTCAAAGATTTGGATAATGATGTCAAACAGGTTGGTATTGCTGTAAATATATTGATGAACAATAAATAACAAGAAAGAATATCTAATGTCCTGTTGTGGGGAAAATAAAAAAGACAAATGGAAGATATGATAGCTGCCTGTTGGATGGGAAGAGAGGCAGGAATATAATGGAACAAAAATAAGGTTGATGGAAGTAGAATTATGGTTGATGATGAGTTTAAGTAATTTATAAGGAGTGATGCAGTTGTAATAGCATGAATTGTAGTAGGCATAGTAGTAAAGTGTAGGGAGAGGGAGTTGTGATTTTAGAATATATCAAGTTAAAGTTGCATTGTTAAGGAAGGATGGTTTGTTTTGGTTTTATGGAAAGTACAATGTATTGCAATTATAGAAAGGAAGAACCATTCAAGTACTTCCAAAAATTTTCTTGTTCATAATCTTCTACAGCATCTACCTTTTTCTTCTCAGAAATACAAGTCCTTAGCTGCAGCAACCCTTTCACCAGGTGTGACAGTAATCAGTCAGAATGATAATAAAAAGCGTGAGAGAGATGAAGTTCCTGAGAATTCCTCTGCTGAAAAAAAGTCAAAAGGCTCCGGACTCAGCAAGTTGGCTGCCTTTGCCTTTGATAAAGATTGATAACCATTGATGGCATTAGATATTAGAAGTATTTTCTGATATTTATAGATCTTTGTTTTAATGTCATATTCCAAGAGTAGAATTTTTAGTGATTTAGATATTTTTTAAATTTTATACTGAAATTTTGAAGTTGATGGTGGTAATTGTATTGTTATGTCATAAACCTTTGACTACTTAATCCTTTGGTACTAATCTTTGATTTAATATCATGTTTCAAATTTGCATTGTTATATATATTTTTAGAAATTGTTTCACCCTGAATTTTGAAGTTGATATTGATTGTTGTATTCTTCTTGTAAATCAAGGACTGCAGATGTTAATAATTGATCCAGTTATTTCCATCATGAACATTTGACTGGCTAATCCTCTATCCTCTACTTCCCAGAATGTCACATGTGCTCACTTGTTCTTGTGAAGAAACTATATCTGAAATTTATGATATATAATCATGTAATTTTACTGTCATGCACACCAGTTAATGGATATGAACCTGCTCACAATCAACTGATAAGAATCACCACCCAGCTGGACACTAGTACTTGCACAATCAGTCACTTCCAAACCTGCCTTTAAATAAGCACTTAGGTACTAGTAAGAACATATAATCTTTATTTTTTTTATTTCTGAAAAAAAAAAATGTTTTAGAAACTTCCAGTGATTTGAAATGGGTTCCACCCAAATTGTTACACTACTGGAATTTCACTCTAATATAAACAGATAATAAGGCTATACTTTTAAGAAATAACTTTTAATAACAAATGACATTACTAAGATTAATTTTTTTACACCTAAATTACAGATACCATCACTAAAATTTAATTCCATGACCTTGACTGCCAAAAACTTTGCTTCTAAAATGAAGCATACTAAAAAATTCCTTGACCTTTAACTAACAAATGTGCACTACAAAACTAAAAATATAAAATACAATTACCTACAGTCAGTTTATGGATCCTGTGTCTAATATTTTGCCTCTGTGCTGAAGAATATTTCATTTAACTCTTGACCTCTCACTAAAATGTAGGAACTCTGACAAAATCATAAAAATTTAAATCTGTTCACAGATTATTGTTAAAAAGTTGTGTTGGTATCTTTGAAGCAAATACCCAGTCTTTTACTGTTAAACACCTTACAAACAGGTGATAGCACTGAATTTATGCACATGGCTAATATTAGAGGTACCATCGATACAACAGGTCATATACAAAATTCAGAAAAAACAACGTGAATCCTTATAATTTCAAAATTATAAAATTCTATATATTAGAATTCTGAACCTTAATATTAATATGAAGAGGGAAATAAGGCCCCATTACAAATCCAGTACACATTTTGATCAGCTCTGAACAACTTTCCTCACAAACAGTTCCTACATCTTACGAAGAAATTGTGAGAAGAAAAGATAAAGTGTTAAACTAAATTACATTTAGCCTCACTGCTCTGGAGATCACTTGTAATTTGACCCATGGGGGTATAAAAGAGAGTTTATTAAAAACTCAAATATTTAAAGAGTCCACCAAACAGTGGCACTGTATATTTCCTGTTTGTAAGCAGTATGACATTTTGCACATTCAAAACAAGATGGTAATTGTAGAATATTTGATATAAACCAATTACTTTTCTTAATGATATTCCAACAATTTTAAGATTACAAACACTGTTGGTTAATTTTAGTACATTTCTTTACAGGAAATGAAATTCATCATGAAAAATGTACACATCAGAATGCTGGAATTACTGTTTTCATCCAGAAAGCGATTATTTTTCAGAAAATATATTACAGTGGTAATGCCAAACCATGGAGGAAGAAAGGCTGCCACTCTTACAATAAAATGTATCTGTGCATAGGTTTCCTTCTGGAAATGTGAAATATGACTGGCTCCTTCCAAAGAATCAAGCATTGCGCAGCTTGGCTAGTCTCTGAGTGAGTTCATCCTGGTCCTGACTGGCCTGTGTTGCAGTCACTCCAACAGTTGATGTTCCACCAGTTGGCAACTCCATATTTAATTCTAACCTGTGGAGATAAAAACCATCTGTATATTCTGATTCATGATTATTTGTTTTATCATTATCATACTTGATCACTGTTTCCCACATCAGCGAGGTAGCGCCAGGAAACAGACAAAGAAAAACCATCCCCCCACATACACACATATATACATACATGCACACATATGCATCGTACATATATATATATATATATATATATATATATATATATATATATATATATATATAT
>JAYMFT010261286.1:0-10767 GCA_038088735.1 Panulirus argus
TATATATATATATATATATATATATATATATATATATATATATGTGTGTGTGTGTGTGTGTGTGTGTGTGAAATCCATAGGAAAATTAAATAAATATGTACTGTTTATATGTGTGTGTGTGTGTGTGTGTGTGTGTGTGTGTGTGTGAAATCCATAGGAAAATTAAATAAATATGTACTGTTTATATGTGTGCGTGGGTGTGTCTGTGTGTGTGTTTACGTATGAATTGAAAAAGATTTACAAAAAGTTTACATTTTACTGGGCAATAGTCGACCGACCGCTCATGAGAAAGAGGGGAGGAAAAAAAAAAAGAGAGCCACGGAAGGTATCGGAACCAATTAGCCAGTCCGCCCCATGACCAAGTGATGGTCCCTGGATGCTCGTAAACACACCCACGCCCCCTCCCCCCTCGCCCTCCCCCTCCCCTCACTCCAAACCCCATCCAATTAGCACCCAATCCCTTCCATGAAAACTAATTAGCGCGGCCCGACCTCGTCAAAACGATCGTGTCCGACGTAATGCAACAACGATGCGGCTGCACCGCGCACATTGTTTACCGACCGAAAAGCGTTCCGACGGCGATTGAGAGATCCACGTTTCCTCCTCCTGCGGGGAAGGGGAATCCCCCTTTCCGATGCTCACGATCGCATTAGTCATGGAAAAGAATCACACGCGGTTCAAGTGGCGGTACACTGGGCTGTTGATATCGTGATATGTTTATTTATTGCATTACCTACTTTTATCTCCTGCCCTCAGAGGAGTCCCCGTCCCCATCTCTATCCTACACGTCTAAGTTCTCGATTCACACACGCCCATAGTTCTCGTTTGACACATCCTTAGTTTTCGCTTCACGCACTTCATTTCCCGTTTCGCGCGCCTCAACTTCCTTCTTCAAACGTCGTTAAGTTCTCCTTCCACGCGCCTAAGTTCTCCTTACACTCACACATAAAGTTCTCGTTTCACGGGCATTAAGTTCTAACCTCTTGGGTCCGATGTATTCGCTTCGTGAGTCAGGTCACCCACTTCACAAGGTGTACGTATGTATGCATGTATATATACATGTATATATGGATGTACTTGTATATCTGTGTGTGCATATAAGTATGTACTTAAGTATACATGTTTATATGTACGTGTGAGCATCTGTATATACGTGTAGTGTGAACTTTTCTCGTGTGCATCTGGGTGTGTGTGTGTGTGTGTGTGTGTGCTTGTGTGTGTATGTGTTGGCATGCTTGCAATCTGTGTACAACTTCTATGCGCGTATATCTGCATGTGTGCTGGTGTTTCGTATTGTCCTCGTGTGTTGTGCAAACATACAGTAATGGTATGCATGCACACCCATACACATACGTCTGCACAAAAGATTACACATACAGACAGACTTATTCACACACACACACACACACACACACATACACACACACACAAAGTACATGCATTTCATCCTTGGTTATTTGGTCAGCGTTGCTGACTATGAGTCACGCACGGGCCCGCTTAAGGTTCGAATCCCGGGCGCCGGTGGCCCATAGCCAACGAGGATGTTCATCCCCTATCCTCGAGGTGGATCGATAAGGATGTACAAATAGGAAGAAGACTTGGGCAGTGCTATCGTTCAGAACTGGTGGCTACCTACCTCGCTTCGCCCAAGAATAAAAGAAATAAAAAGGTTGTCTTTCTAATAAATGATGAGACCCTTTTATTAAGAGCTGGTTGGTGTAGGAGGGAGAGGAGAGGGAGAGAGGGGGAGGTCTCGCGTCGTCTCGAATATTCCGTCAGCGGGGCACCCGGGAGGAGGGGAGGGGGTAAAGTAGTATCCAACCGTCCCCCTTCCCCCCAGTCTCGCTCTCTGGCCATCGGCAATCGATTCCTACACGTGCTGCCTTGGTTGAGCAGACACGCATTGCAGTTCTTCCGCTATTTTTTTTTTTTTTTCCCCTCCTCCTCTTCTTCCTCAGATGTCAAGGATGGAGGTAACTGTCTTGTATGTGTGCGTGTGTGGGTGTGTGTGTTGGGTGGTAGGGAGAGGGGAACTGCGCGCGTGCGCGCGCGGTGCTCCATCGGGCGCAAATCATCATAAAACCAAACGGGAAATCGTGATGACCCGAGTGTAAATATCTTGGCTGTGTCTTCGGTTTCCGATGTCGCTGTGTGGGGGGACTTCATACTTACACGAATACATACATACATACATTCAAACATACATCGACAGGTATAACTGACCATGGATACCAAATGGTGATTTTTCTACACACCTAATACAAGCGCATCCAATGCTCATACATGGTCTACACATACTTCGGACATAGACAAGCAAGCGCACAAAGAGGTCCTGATAAATTCTTCAGCAAGCGATGACGCTTTTATTCCCCGCTTCTTCTTTCGTGTCCCGTCTTTCGTGCGATCGCGGACGCAACACGACACGAACCCTTTTTTTTCTCCAGCGAAACATAAGATAAGAAGAACCCAGACCAACTTGTCATCACAATGATAGTGATTTGAACACAGATAAGAGAAGAGATTTCAAGTCAAAGGGGAAACATTCTCCTCCGTGTCACTGTCTACCACGTCTGTTGAGTGAATTCACTCGGTCCTTAGAATTTAAAGAAGATATCAACTGAAGGCGTAAGTAAAGGCTCTTTTTACGAGCCGGAAGGAAGACAGACATACACACACTCACCAATATTTTCGTAGTAATCTTCGTGATCCTGCGGACTCTTGAGGAATTGGGCCACAGCGATCCGCTCTTCGTGGCTGCTTCTGTTGGCTGGATCCCGACCAGACGTCACCAGCTGGTCGATCCGGGTCGACGGTTCAGCATCAGATTGTTTGTTTACATCGCGATCCTTTGGAATGAGGAGAGTCTGAACGTCAACCTTCTCCTTTCTGGACTTTGGTCTCTTTCTATATCTCTTCTTTTTCTTCCTCTTTCTCTTTCTGTTTTTCCGCTTTCTGCTCTTCCCGCTGGGGGTCTTTTTGTGTTCTGCGACGACCTCCTCCTCCTCCTCCTCCTCCGCCCCCGCCCTACTAGTCATGGTGTTCACGCCGATAAATTCCTCCCCATTATCGACTTCCTGTCCACCATCAGCTCCACTCTGCTTATGTCGGGTCGTATTTCTCTCCTCCGTAATAGCAGTTTCATGTTCTGATATTTCTTGGGCCCCCGTCGTCCCACCGGATGCCACAAATTCAATCTTTTCCTCCGGCAGGAGTGCTACGCCTTCTCCCTTACTCTCCTCCCTAACGACCTGTAAATCAGCTTCGGTCACGTGGAAGAGGATTTTCTCCGTGCCGTGGGTCTCGCCTGTAACATCCTTATCTGTGTTACTGGGGGCCTCGAGACCTCCAAATGGCGTTCCTCCATCATCGCCCGCGCCTTCTGCTGCGTCCCCCTCGGCAGGACCTGCTGCGGGTGTGTGACTAAGGACGTTCGCGGAGGATAATGTAGTGTAATGGGCTCCCGACGGCGGCCACTCCTGAAGGGAGTCGTTAGGAGACCCTTTCGTCTGGAAAGGTCCCGGCGACGCTGTGCTCGACGGCAGGTCAAGGTCACTCGAAGCTTCTACAGGAGCTGGCGCCGCCGCGGACGTCGAGGGAAAGGGACGGACGGAGGTCGCGCCTCCGTCAGGATCGGGGGCTTCCGTGGAAGATGGTCTACTGAAGACGTAGTGGCGGCCCCCCCTGGTGCGACTGTGTGTAACCTTGCTAGTGTCCACTGCTGCCAAGCGGCAGTAGCCCAGGGGGCCCACCGAAGACACCACTACCTGAAGAAAGAAGAAAAAGAAGAACGTGAAAGAAGGTGTTGGTCACAATGTCATCGTCATACGTAAGGTCATACATCTCTCTCTCTCTGGCTGTGGTGTATCCTAACATGGATGCCAACAATTTAAGACCTAATTGACCTATTTGATCAACTCGTATCATCTGAGTTACCCCTTCACGTTCCAAGGAAAAGGGAGAAATGGGTGGGCACTGAACAGTCCTCTCGTGAATTCCGTCTGTGGAGAACTATTTGGAAGACAAGAGGAGAATTCCTGACCTCATCTTGTGGGAATGTATTCTCATTTGGGATGGTGAAATAATTCATCCCACAAAAAAAAAAAGAAAACAGGGGCAGGTCTTTTCTTCCCGTGAGGTGAGGACAAATCGGAACTCTCTAACATTTCCCACAGTTCTTGGTGAGTTTTCACTGATGGTCAGAGAGTAGTAGTCATTACCCACTAATATAACCTTGATGAAAAAATATGATAATCGTGTTACCATCTATCTGTATTTTCAAGATTAAATCTAAGTTTCCTTGCAAGTACATACAACAAGAAGTCATTATTAGCCTTTGGGACAAAGAGGATACATCCACTGGCCAACCTGCAGTAGAGGGAGAGAGAAGACTCCCCCAAACTTGACTCACCTGGAACGCGACTCCGCGGGCCTCCTGGGCGTGGATGACGGTGTACCTGACGTACCAGGCCGGCTGGAGGACGGTCACCACGCTGATCACGCCCGTGGCTATACCCAGGGCCGCCCACACGCCCACCACCCACCACGAGGTCACCAGCTGCACCGAACGAGCCCGCATGGCGCCCCGGGGCTCGTGCTCCCATCGCCTGCTTGCAGTAACGGCCGCAACCCCTCCGTCGGGAACGTCCTCTATCTACACATCGGTGCTCCGTTCGGCATCAAAGCTCCTCCTCTCGACTCCATCTCCCGAGAGGATACAAGTGGCTACTAGAACTTCGCCGAGATGGGGATTTTGGATGCTATTCCCGGCCATGTAACTAGGCCAGCTGTTTCCTTTCATTATCCTGATAGTTCCGTGGCATCATCGGTATGCCTTGAGTTCCACTCACAAGCTTATCGACAACACCTTAGGTACTTGTGGTATTTCATGACTCGCAACGCCACTTTGGGATCACGTAGCTCGATGCTGTTAACAGTGAGGGTGAAGGTGAAAGGATATATTGTCTTGCAAAGACATTAAAAAGGGGCCTAAGAAGGTATCGTCTTGTAGAAAAAAACAGTCGTCTGATCTGTTCCACCTCACTCGGACCATGGAGGTGGTCTGTGTAACTCTGCGTAACGATCGCCCGCAATAATCCTCGCTGGCTGACAACCAGAATTCTAACGACTAATCCCTCCTCCCCCTTCTTCTCCTCCTCAAGTCATATTCACGCGACCAGACACCATTTAGGGAAGAAAGGGGAGCGGAGAAAAGGAGTTTAATGAGTGGAAAGACGAGAGGGAGAGAGAGAGAGAGAGAGAGAGAGGGGGGGGGGGAATAGGGGTGTTGGGGTGTTGGAAATTCACGAAAGTAATGAATGGTATTCAACGACGTATGTGGGGAACAGTGAATAGGAGAAAATAATTGGTGTGAGGGAGGGAATGGGTTTACGTCGGGTCCAGGAGGGTATATAATATACATATGTATATGGGAAGTGAAAGACAGACTGATTTGGAGTACTGAAGACGAAGGATAAAAATGACGGGTGTGCTAGTGGAAAGAGAAGCTATGATAAAGAGTAATAATCGAAAAAGTAAAAGCAGGCGTTACAGATCCTAATCAGGTATCCAATATTCATCGACCAATCTAGCCTAGGGGAGGATGAACAGCTTGGTTGACTGTGGTCCGACCGCGGCAACCGGGATTCGAACCTATGGGCTTGATCCTTCGGAGGCCGCCGGTGAATGCGTCACGGTCAGGAAAGCTAACATGCACCATGGTGGTCAAGTATTGAAAAGAATTAGGGGAACTCTAGGGGATAAGCAGGAAGTGTAGGGAAGATGGGGGCTTGCTAGAGAAATAACGGTGGCAATAGTGAAGATGAGGAGAGCAACAAGAGATAGTGGTAAAAGGTGACGTAGAGAGAGAAACGCCACGAGTCAAACGTCGAGAAAGTGAGCGAAGAAAAAGAGTAAATACGATGCTTGAATTAAGAAGGAGTCCTTGTGTTATATAAAGAGAGAGAGAGAGAGAGAGAGAGAGAGAGAGAGAGAAAATATATATACGGTTATATTTGAGTCAGAGGGAGGGAATGTAAGTGTGTGATTATGAGTGAGTTAGTTCTGTTGAAGAGAGAGAGAGAGAGAGAGAGAGAAGATAGAGCCACTGAGTCAGTCAGTCAGTCAGCTCTGACCACAATGGATGTAGCAGCACTTGGAGACGGGGGAATCTAACCTAACCTAACTACAATATCAACGCCAGAAGCCAAGGTTATAGACCTCACAAGCAAAAGGTTCATATTCCCGTGGATAGTAGCTGTGTCAGCTGCTCCAAAATCCTCATTCCCAGCACACAACGGATGGCTGCTACCTTAGAGCGCCAACTGGATGGAACCTATTTAGTGAAATGAAGATCACCACCCGAGCCCCCGACCTTGAAGGGGAGCAAAGTAGGTGGTGTGAAACCATCGCAATAGCTGACCCACCATGAACAGACACGAGACATAGCCCTACCCTCCGCCCACTCAAACAAATAACAGAAACTAAACAACAGTTTCGCCAGAATCCCAGCTTACGCCCACTCCTGCGGATGTGGACGTTCGCTCTGTACCGACGACGATGTAAAGTAAAGACTTCCAGCAGACCTTAACACTAAGGTAAAAGCAAGAGAACGATAATAATCTGCACCGGGAGAAAATACGATCTAAGTCCTCAGCGCAGACGAAAGCATTTGTCAAGGTGTCAGATGCTTACGAGGGAAAGCCACAGGTGACACAGCCAACAATGAAAAAAAAAAAAAAACTGAAGATGATGAAGACATGGCCACGGGACTCGTGAACACGTGGAGAACAGCGCTCAAAGATTAACGACTGAGGAAAGCAAACTATAACAAAGATCAGGACGAAGAAATAACCTACTGGCTATCTCGGAACGAAGGTAGAAACCGTAGAGAAAGATTACAGACTCAGCCCGACTGTCCCCCCTAACAACTGCCTCTCAATATGGCAATGTGACCTGCCGGAACTCCGATAAACACAGCCATCCAGAAGACCCAAGAACTCTGCCCCTGGAAAGAGGAAGAGAGATAAGAGGCAGATCAGCACGCTTCCTCCTGCAGGGTTACGATACGTTCTCAATAACTACAATACCATACTTGGCACACGATGCGCTCCCCTAAGGTTCAAAGAGGTCAGGGTAAAAACGATAAACAAACCCACAATCGTGGGTATTACGGCCTTCTAATGTCAATATAGTGAATTCTAAGTGTCATTCCAACATGCAATGGCTGTTCGTATACCTGAAAACACTACGAAAACATATTATTTTTAAGAAAGGCTCTCTGGTCTTTTGCCAGTCCTGAAGTAAGGAGTATCAAAAAAGTTAAATCCCTTCTAAAGGAATTAAACCAATATATTATACCTATATACCTCATGACAACTGCCAGTTCTGTTGTATCTTGGCGATTAGCCCTGACCTCAACATCATGTCACCCCATCTATAGCTTCCTTATCCTTCATAAACAAAAGAGAATCAAACGTGTCAGATCCATAGGTGTTGCTGCTGACTCCGCTACACTAATCGAGTGAATGCAAGATTTAGTTGTCACACCTGAAAAAAGTTTATCTATTCTGTAGACTCACGGGGGAAGAAGCTGAACAGAAGAAGTGATCAGTAATATATTTCCAATGAGGCAAAAATACTCTTCTTTTTCCCAGGGATTTTATTGGAACCTTATGGAATGATTTACCAAATAAGAGTATTTGATAACGACATCACAGTTACGTTTTACAAGCAAGTTGACATATATATTTAGCTCCGAGTCCACCACTGACTTTATGTGCCTCTCTTCAGACATAAAGTTTCCAGGTATGTCTCGAGAATCTGTTTCCGATATCTTCAGCTATCACAAACAACCTGGAAAGGACCCCAAACGGCTTTTGGTGATCTTTATATTAACACTCTCTCAAGTTATCCTGGTTATTTACCGCTGCTTTTTACCCTGATCACCAACTTGGAACACTGGCTTTGGCCTTCTGCTGCGAATGAGACGTCCGTCTCTGTCTTCCCCAAACTTTAAATGTCTTTTTCACACGGGTATCTTTCGACCACTGGATCCTCTCACTGAACACAAATGAGGTACTTATCATCTCGTCATATTTACAATCACTCTATTCCTGTGTCGTACTTCATTAACACACGATATTGGCTATGTTTATTAGTAGCCCAAGATCGTTATATATATATATATATATATATATATATATATATATATATATATATATATAAACCAATAGTAACTCTATATATTTTTTTGTTTTTATTTCACATATTATCTAACGTCACTTAAAAAAGATCACCACAAAATAGCACCATTTTTTTTATTATTATTTCCTTTAAGTCGTATTTTTTCTTAGCTTTTCACCGTCACACTGACACGGTAACATCCGTGCTTGTGTGTCTATATATCTCCTTCTCCGTCAGAACGTGACATGGTGGTAACACACGTTACGGGGCGTAACGCTACTCCCACGAACACTGTTCCTCTGTGGCCCACTACAGCCGCGATGAACCTGGGTTACAGGCGAAAGGTTGCCTCCCAAACACACGCAACTCACTCACTAACTCTCTCTCTTTCTCTCTTACTCTCTCTCTCTCACACACACACAAGCGCACTCCTCTGACGCTCCCGGCACACTGCCGCTGGAATGGGAATCGAGCGTGGCGGGAATCTGGGAATTTGGCTTTGATCCCGTACGAGTGGAGGTGGTGGTGGTGGTAGTGGAGAGAGAGGGAGGGAGGGAGAGAGAGAGACGAAGGGAGAAAGAGAGAGAAAAATGATAGTTTAATGTTCAAGGGAATGTGTGTGCCGGACACAAATATGATATCCTTGGTGGACTTCCTATTACATAGAGAGAGAGAGAGAGACAGAGAGAGAGGAGAGAGAGAGAGGAGAGAGAGAGTGAGAGAGAAAATTAGGTCAAGGCTCGAGAGGTTGGCTGGCGCCTGTGTATCGGTCGGGGACGCGATGCCTTAAGCACACTACACACACACACACAGGAGGGGTCCTACGCCCCTCCACACTCCCTCGATAATAATCATATGATACTGACGACACAGCACGAGAGCTGGAACAGTCTGGATGATCAGTCTACCTACATACGAACCGCCATCTGCTGCAGCCGCTAAGGAGAGAGATTTTGTTTAATGAATTTCTGTCTTTAGTTTCTTTTTCTTTTTTTCATGCTTGGTCGCCTTTCCCAGCTTTAGCGAGGTAGCGCCAGGAACAGACGAAGAAAAAAGGGCCGCATCCGCTCACACCCATTCTTTAGCTATCAAGTGTAATGCACCGAAACCACAGCTCCCTATCCACATCCAGGCCCCACAGACCTTTCCATGGTTTACCCCGGACGCTTCACATGCCCTGCTTCAGTCCATTGACAGCACGTCGACCCCTGTATACCACATCGTTCCACTTCACTTCATTCCGTGCACGCCTTTTTACCCTAATGCATGTTCAGACCCCGATCACTCAAAATCCCTTTCACTCCATCCTCCTATATCTAATTTGGTCTCCCTGTTCTCCTTGTCCTCTCTACTTCTGACACATATATCCTCTTTGCCAACCTCTTTTCTCTCATTTCTCTCCATATGTCCATACTGTTTCAGCACACGCACTTCAGCTCTCTCAACCACACTCTTTTTTATTACCACACCTCTCTCTTTATTACTTACTCCAGGAAACCACATCACACCACATATTTTCCTGAGAAATTTCGTTTCCATCACATCCACCCTCCTCTGCACATCCTCATCCATAAAGCATTGTTGGAACTACTATACCTTCAAACATACCCAGTTTTGCTCTCCCAGATAACGATCACTCCCTCCACAGATTCTTCAGCGCTCCCAGAACCTTCGTCCCCTTACCCACCCTGGCATCTAATACACTCGCTTCCTCAAATTTTCTCAGTTCAGACTCACACCCCAATTAACCTGTCTCTCAGCCCTGCTAATAGCCTTTCTATCATTGACATTTTCTCTCAGCTTCCTCCTTATTCGCACTCTTCTAAACTCAGTCACCATCTTTTGTAGTTTCTCACTCGACTCTGCAAACTGTGCTTTGTCATCAGCAAACAACAACTGAAACTTCTGAAACCACACTGTTCCTCCCCAGTCTGATGCTCTGTACATGCCTTCACCCTCTCAATCAATTCCCTCCCACGCAGCTTACCAGATATACTCAACAAACTTACAAATATGCTGTTTAAACACTCTCCTTTATCTTCCTTGCCTTTATACGCTGGCACTGTACATACATCCTGCTAATCCTCAAGCACCTCATCATGATCTATACATACATTGGAAATCCTAAAAAAAACAATAAAAAACACAGCCATCCCCAAATTTAAGAAATTCAACATCAGTACCATCCATTGCAGCTGCCTTGCCACATTTCATCTCACGTAAGGCTTTCACCACCTCTTCTCTCTTCACCAAACCACTCTTCGTGACTCTTTCACTTCGCATACCACCCCGACCAAAACACTATACATCTGCCACTCTATCATCAAACACATTTAAAGAGTCCTTCAAAATACTTATATTATCTCCTCCTCACTTCATTACTACCTGTAACCATTTTCCCATTTGCTCCCTACACCAATGTTCCCATTTGTTCTCTTGTTTTTCACACAATAAACTGCTTCCAAGACATCTAATTCTCCCTAAAGTTTACTGATACTTGCTCAGCACAACTCTCTCTCTCTCTCTCTTTCTCTCTCTCTCTCTCTCTCTCTCTCTCTCTCTCTGTATATATATAAAGTTTACTTG
>JAYMFT010261297.1:0-10767 GCA_038088735.1 Panulirus argus
ATAATGATAATAATAATGATAATAATAATAATAATAATTATAATAATAATAATAATAATAATATTAATAATAATAGTAATAATAATAATAATGATAATAATAATAATGATAATGATAATAATAAAATAATAATAATAATAATGATAATAATGATAATAATAATAATAATAATAATAATAATAATAATACAGATAATGATAATGATAATGATAGTAATAATGATACTACTACTACTACTAATGATAATAATAATAATAGTAATGATAATAATAATAATAATAATAATAATATAAATAATTATAATAATCATAATGATAATAGTAATGATAATAATATTGATGATAATAATTATAATAATAACAACAATAATAATAATAATAATGATAAAAATAATATCGTAACAGTTATTCAGACTCCTAAAAATCTGATCCTGTTGCATCCACATGAAAAACAAAAACAGTCCCACTTCCAAGAAGATCTAGAGACGAATGCTAATGTGAAATTCTAACACCTGATGTGAGTGCGAGAGTTCATGGTCAACTCAACAGACCCAACTAAACACTGACCTTGGTTCGAGCGTTGGGTGGTGGGTGCGCTAGGAGTGGTTGCTGCTTAGATCCTTACCTTATATAAAGCTTTCACCTCATACTCTGCTTTCACCGGAGTCTCATGACAGTGGAACAAAAAAAGAAAATACTTTCTCTTTTTAAGGCACTCGAGATGGGTACAAGAACTGAGCGACTGTTGTATGATATTAGGGAAAGACGCGCGCTTCCTGATGTGCGTCTTTTCGCATTCATGCGAAGGAGTGCATTTATCTGCCTTACTGCTCGTCTATCTATCTGTCTATATCTCTATCCAACAGTCAATCCATTCACCCATCAATCATCTACCCATATATCTATCTATCTGTCAGTCTATCCATTCATATGTGTGCATATGCGATGCAATGTAAAAGAGGTCGTACCCATTTTCTCTAGGCGAAGGTAGAGAATATGTGCTGAGGTCCTGGGTAACGCGTGGAGGCCCTGCGCCAGGCTTAAGGTAAGGTGAGGGTAATAAGGGAAAGACAGACGTGTTGGAAGAAAATGGGAAAGTTGAGGATGCAGGATTGAGAAAGGGGTTGGGTGGGTGGAGAAGAAGGTTAGGAGGAAAAAGATGGGTTGAGAGAAGTGAAGGATGAGTGGAAGGAAGAGCTGATAGAAGAGGAGGTTAGAGGGAAGGATATAAGGTACTTTTCACATGTACTTGATATATACACTTTGAATGATATTAGGACTGTAATTGATATCGGTGCTCTAAATGATATCGGCATAAACCACTTCTTATGTACCTGATATCACCCTAGGGTACTGCTCATGTGCGAAATACTGGGTATTCTCATATACCTGATATCACTATACTGCTCATGTCACTGTTATCAGACCTAGATATTGCTCATGTATGTGATATCAGTGCACAATACTGTTCACGTACCCAACATCAACATGGTACTGCTCGGGTGCCTATAGATGTGCCGTACATGACACGATTGCAGGTCAGCCTGTAGAGGACAGACGAGGGAACGCCGACCTAACGAGCGAGCCAGACAGTGGTTTGCAACAGGTTAGGCATCCAGCAATGAGCCAATTCCCCACCCCCCCTGGGGAATAAAAAGACTTTAAGTCTACCATTTATGGTACAGGATCCGAATGAGAGAGAAAGAGAGCGAGAGGGAAAGAGAGAGAGAGACAGTAGGTCATAGCAGCCAACAGCTAGTAAAGCCAAACCACATCAGCACCCGTGGGAGATATCCCCTGCCTATCCCTCTAACGAGGCAAACGTGGACAAAGATCCTTAACTAGTCCATTATTGATAAGGCATCTGGCTCCTCGGATGTGACTTCCAATCAGCCTCTTAAGACTCCTGGTGGCGGGATTAGTAACCAGGGCTGACGTGCAAGCACTGCCTTACCTTTACGGGTCATACAACTGCTCCTAATATGACGCCGAGCGAAAATAACACCAGCAAGCAACGTGGTGACCCCTGACCTTGCCCCAGACACTACTCATGAGACGCGTGTAACAAAACCTTTGCAAATGATCAGTTCCAGCTCGAATCACTCACAGGCCATCATGTCAAGAGCCAGGTGTGTGTGTGTGTGTGTGTGTGTGTGTGTCTGTGTGTGTGCCTGACACGGGGTCTTGTCCATCTGACGACCCGTTCTCGGGCTATCTAACATATCCGATAACTCGACAAGGTACACCGGCATACCGTAACATATTCCTTTAGAGACGTATCTACTCGTATACCTCTCCTTAACAACCCTCACTCTGCCACGAGAGCTGGAGACAGACCACTACTAAACCTCATAATGGCCCGGGATAGATTTTTATGCGTGCTGGGATGTGTGCCGACGGGTTTATGACCACGCTGCATGAATTTTGTTAGCGCTAGTGCCGGGGGATGGTCCGCGACGGGCAAGGGGTTGCATATACATCCGTACGGGAGCTTTGCTCCGCCAGGCATCTGATGAGGAGAATTCAGTTCTATATTCTCTAATTGATCCTCGGTGTATTCGGTGATTCATTCGCATAAGGAAAGCAAAGTCAAAAGCTAAATATTCCGTGATTCTTTTTCACACAACAAAGATTCGTAAATTGTATATTCTCTGATTTATACATGCAATTAACACTCAAACGCTGAATCATACGTTGAACTGAGACTAGACAACGAGAGGACGCGCACGTTCGTTGGACGTCGTCCTTGCTCGCCGCCAGTATATCCTGCATGAGGGACGGAACGCTGGATATGTGGGCAGAGGTAATCCCGACGAAGACCCAGGGGTGTCAGGAGTGGGGGGAGTAAGGATTGGGGGGTGGGGGGGACACGGCTGATGCTAAGATCCTACTAAGGGTTTAGGAGAGGAGTCGGTGGGCAAAGGCAAGCCCCTGATGGAAGTTCAGCGCGCGGCTGATGACAGCTCTATGAAGGACCTCAGAATGGCAGAGAACCTCTCTCGGAATATACAATTCTTTTTTTCTTTTAAGATTAAACTGCAGATAATTCATGTTTTTTTGATGGCTAAGTTTGATGTATTTTTTCCTTTTTTTCTAAACATTGTCTAAATACCTGAAAAGAATTTAGCGATGAACTCCTGTTATCTGCTTGCTTCGATGAGGGAGGATGACACAGTGGGAAAGGTCTGACGTCTGTCATGTTGTTAGTGTCTGAATATTCCTTAAGGAACGAATCATGAAGGGATGGAGGAACATGAACAGCAACAACAACAACAACAACTCAAACACACACACACACACACACACATACACACACACACACACACACACACACACACACACACACACACGAGATGGAATGGAGAGGAGGCCTTAAACATCTCTGCGAGATCTAGGAAAGACATAAACAGACCATAGAAGGGTCTTGACCCATACAAGGCCCATGGTTCTGACGAAATTTCACCACTAGTGTTGAAGACGTGTGCAGGCACAACTGAGAAACTACTTGAAATGATTCTCGAGATGTCGCTGGAGACAGGCAAAGTACCGAGGGAGTGGAGAAGGGTAAAATCATACCTGTTTATATGAAAAGAGACCGGCATGAGGCACTGAAGTACGGAGCTGTCTCCCTGAACAGTATGGGTTGCAGGGTACTGGAAAAGATAATCAGAAAGCAGTTGGATGACTTCCCTCAGGTGAGAAATATCCTAAGTAATGGACAACACATTAATAGGAAAAGAAAGTCATGTGAAATGGACCTCTTACATATCCGTGGGACAGTGAGCTCTATTTTAGACAAAAGAGAAGGCTGGGTGTTGGATCGTTTGTAACTAGAATGCACCACAGGGGAAGATGACTACGAATCTTAGATCATTAGGCAGGAGAAATGGGTTGACTCCTTCGATGGACAGAAGACTGTCTCACTGGAAGGGAACATGAGGACGCACGTCAGTGGAGCCATCTCGCTATATAGCTTGAGGTGTAATGTCACAGTGTTCTGTTCTAGGACCATTTACTTCTCTTGATATGCGTGAATGACTTACCAAAATGTACCTCTCTCCCACACAGTGCTAGTGGTTAGTACTTCCTTCCCACCCGGTACTGCGATCGGTACTTCCCTCCCACCTGTACTGGTGGCTAGTATCTCCCTCCTCCCCAGCAACGCTGGGAAGTACCTCCCTGACACCCAGTCCTGGTGACTGGTACCTCCCTCCCACCCAGCGCTGGTGGTTAGTGCCTCCCTCCCAGCAAATACCTGAGGCTAGTAGTTATCCAAGGGTCGTACACACTACATGTGTCGGAGCTGAGAAAATCTTTGCGGAGATGGAGGGGTGGGTGATGAAGGATTGAGGACAGGTTGCAGGGGAGGCTCAGGGAGGCAAACGGAGTAGGAAGAACACCAGTCAGTGAGGTGAGGACGAAAAGGAAAAGAAGAAAGATAGAAGATCAGAAGACGATCAGCTAGTGGGTGGTGAAGTTGGGGTGGCGCACACACACCCACAACCACACACACACATACCCAGTATACCTCACTCCTCTCTCTCTCTGTCTCTGTCTCTCTCTCTCTCTCTGTCCCTCTCCCTCTCCCCCGGCAGCCAGGGAAGCTGGTGGCACAGTTACAACATCCGGGGTCACCACGGAGCGACCCCCAAGGTCCAGAGCCGGCCCTGAGCGGGCTGGAGGGGGAAGACAGTGAACAGAGAGTCTAGCAGTATTTGCGTAATCACACCGAGTGTCGCCCCAGCCGTCTAGTACTAGAACGGAGTGCACACACACACACACACACACACATAGACATAGACAGACAGACAGACAGAGAGACATTCACACACGCACATACACATGCACAACTTTAGGCCCCCTTGACTAAGCAGACATGTGCAACAGGGAGCTCAGGACGTCTTCACTCCACCTTGAACATGACGGTAAGACCCTTCACCACCACAACTTTATAGCCCTTGAGCACGATGGGACGACCCGTGGGGAAACTGACCTCCGTTCCCAAAGTCCGTAACGTCGTGCTATAATGGGTTAAAGGGGTTCCAGCACTTCCAGCTAGAAGACTTAGTGTTGGCGCCAGGAGCCCCTGTAATACTACTGGGCAACGCTGACATGAACCAAGAAAAACTATACATATGCACGCATATACACATATGTGCGTTTCTTTCTACCTTGTTGTCAGTTGCGAAACCTAATCTAAACGCGCCTTATTTCTCTCTGAACTTTGCATATTTTTTTCTCTTTAAACTGATCACCAAGATTTGAATACATTTAAAAACGAGCTAGAAAACAGACACTGGAAAGTGAGTGATGGCAGGTCTAAAAGCTTCACTTCTAAAAATTACCCACCTGTTATGATAATGATGATGATGATAATAATCGTAATAACTGCTGCTTTACAGTAATGAAATATTGGATATATGCCTAAGACACGCCTTTAATCACACGACGTACTAAAGGTCTGCACAGAGAGTTGCTCTACGTCTGAAGGTAAGTTGCTCCAAGTCCTTATAAAGAAGCATATCTCTCCACTCCTCCACTCCTCTAAAAATTTACCTGAAGCTCGTAAGAAAACTGCACCACGCCCTTGAAAAATTATTTGTACCAGGACCGCTAAACTCTGTTCCAGTTTAGTAAAACAAATGTTGCCCCACGTCCTTGATAATACAAAAAAAAACTAACCTAGGACTGTAATAAAGCTGTTTGTTCCAGAGCCATACAGAGATATTGCTTTAGGTACGTTGAACAGGTCCACGTCCGAGAGTTACTTTAGATCAGTAGTTCACTAATCTAGGGCATGTTTAAAAGTAAGTCCTCATCCGAGGTTGGCGGAGTCTTACTGTTTGGTGGGAGCGAGGAGGCAGACTTGATGAGACCCCCTTCAAAGTAATGACAAGATAAACATTTGGGATATATATATATATATATATGTATATATATGTGTGTGTGTGTGTGTGTGTGTGTGTGTGTGTGTGTGTATGTGTGTGTGTGTGTGTGCCCGGACTTCCGGTACAAGCAGTAACACCGCGAGCGAGACGTTCGCCTTCGACGAGGCTCTAACAACTTACGCTGTTCCTGCGTGAACCGAAGCCTTCAGCTGAAGCTGCAGGAGCCCCATAAAGGATCGAGTGTATATATGCACCTTTTGTGTAAATCAATTTTCGGACCTGGGAGTCGACGACTGCAGCTCTGCAGGTAGCCAGGCAAAAAGGCCTGAGACGTCCCTGTCCCTGTTACCTTGCGTCCCAGGGATTACTTTCCCTAAATAATCGTTGTTCTGGGATAATCTGGAGTTTGTGTTCTCTTTCAGGGACTAGATGGCACGCGACTAGAGTCCTCACCTATGCTGGCTTTGACCCCTGACCTCATAAGCATTCCCAGGACGAGTTCAAGTCAGCATAATTTGCAGTATCATCTCCCCACCTATGTAAAAAGACATATATTCAGCTAACGCGTCTGGTGATCTTGCCTTCATCAGCTCGTGAGTTATCATACTGAGAGATAAAGAGGCAAGAACAGGGAACAAATGGCCCTAACCGCACTCACCGTGGGCTTGGGGCGTGGGCTGACAACTTTCCCGTAGTGTAAGTCATTGATGAGGAACATAATGAACGCTTTGTAATATCCAAGTACATGAGAATACAAAGGAATACAAACAGTAACACACCAGCGGTTCCTCTCGAGGATGTTTCTTACAGTGGAAGAAAACGGGAGCTTAATAACTGTTACATCAAACGATATATCTCTCTGTCATTTCCTTCCTCGATTCAGATGAAATTACCGGAGCAAACAAATACATAATGGCGATTACAGTTCATATATATCCTCACACATAAAACAACACATCATTATCTAGAAGAAGAAGAAGAAAAGACAAAATCAGCGGACTTAAAAAGTTTGCGCGAGAGTTCAGAGCTCATTAGACGAAGGGCGTCATCTGTTATTCTACCATATGTTGAGAGAGGTCAGTCACTACACATCCGAGAGCGAGATAATGAATGGAGAGCTTAAAACCCCCGCTCAGACAAGGCCGCAAATTGTCCATTACACTCGGCGGAATACCTGCTCATTAATCACAAAGGCGACACCGTCTCTAACCCCGAGTGGCATCGGCGGCCGTGACCAGTTTTGTTTGGTCATTCTGGAAAATTGGCGGCTGGCTGGTGGCGTTCATCCCCTGCTGACACCCCCGGACTGCCAGGCCTGGTAGGGGCATTTGTCAACACGTCCCGTGGCTGGCTGAACACAAGGGACGTCCTGAGTACCCACAAGCCACCAAACCCACCCACCGTGATCGACTCAGGCGAGCGCCCGTGTGCCAAGCACGAAAACACGAGACGAGGCGGGGCTCTCTTGTGGCACTCACTGTACACTTCGTGTCTTGGAGCTCCGTCTGGTCGTCTTCAGACATCCTTGATACTATGTACACCTATTTCCAGAACCTGTTGGTTTGTTCTTATCCTATGGTCGTCCACATCGTTTCTTCTACTCGAGAACACCTCTCTCTGAAAACTAAATTCTAAACAGGCTTAGCTCCTTAGGCAAATCATTTTCATACTTCAATCTGTGCAGATACGAGAAGAGAAAATCACTCCCACTGAACAAGATTATCTCATCATTAATCACACCAAACGGTCTACTGGTCTATGCGCTGCTGTTAACCGCCAGACTAAAAAAGTATGTAGACTTATCAAAGACCATTTAGTCTTAAGACCACCACATGCATGGTAAGACTGGTTTTGCGCCATGCTGTGAGGTGCCCCTCAGGAACAGAAAGAGGTCCTCCTAACTCTCCATGAAAAAACACTGAACCATCACACCAAATCCATATCGGTGACGAAAACATTTCTACTGATGCTTCAGAGGGAACACCATCCGTCACCTCACCCACTGTATACAAGAATTACGAAGAATCAGAACAAGAACTTAACCCTCAGCATCAGAGTAACTGACAGGAAGTCACAAGTACCCAGAGGTCAATAAGGACTTCGATACTTGAATAAATTTACATATGGAGTTAATCATCACCCTCCGAATGCACTTATCCTAAAATTTTCTCGGCGATTCACAGTGCCCTGAGAAACGGTGTTCAAAGACAGAGAGACGCAGCAAAAAGTATTTCATTCTTTTATCATAAATCACGAACGGGAGTCAACGACAACATCAAGAGAAAGTATCTCGTCAGCTGTTCCATTCTGGATATGTGGAGGCAATGTACTGTGGATGATAAAGCTGGTGGCTTCAAATCAATGTTTATGACAGAGAGACCAGGACTCTGAATAGCTCAGTAAAAGAAAGTGCAATAAACTGTCAATGGCTGTGCTGCTGACGGTCCTCATTCCCTTTCCAGACTGGGTTGATATGGTCCCCTTGCACTGAGAATAAAAATGTCGTCTCTGACCCCAAATGTTTGATATACCTGTGTGTGACTCCTTGACCATGGTGTCAAAACCTACTCTTAAAGGTTACTGTCAAGTGGTACAGACTTCAGATGCTATTCTACCTTCTAGTACGGCTTAAGTCTTTCCTGTTTTTCATAAGGTTGCAACAAGCTTACTGATACTTCAGTCGCATACTGATATTCTCTTGGAGAGGAGGCTTAAGTCTAAGGTGGTTTTAACATCTATAATTATCAGGAAACTCACCATGAAAGCTGAGTGCCCATAGGAATGTTAACAAGCTCTCTGTAGCTTATTAATGAACTAGTAAAACTATTTGCGTATATTTAGATAAAGATCCAGAATCCACTTTTCTGAACTGTGACTTCCAGAAATATGACTGCATTATTTCAACAGGTAGTGGAACTGTAATGACCAACAGAAGGTTGTAACCAATTCTTTCGGTTAGTTTTCTCACTAGAGCTGCCAATAACGGCAAGAATTCTTATTTTTCCACCTAACCTTCGTCTGTTACACTTATATAAGCTCTTTCTTATGCTTTTCCCTTTACACTTCGCTATACTTGTCTTTCAATATTTTCCTCTCAGTTTCTTTCAGTCACAGTCTCCCTTTTATTACCTATTTTTCCTTCGTCCGTTTTTTCATTCCTTCTTTCTGTCTCATTTCTTACCGTTTTCTTTTTCAGATTCCACTCCCCCCCCCCCCTCTCTCTCTCTCTCTCTCTCTCTCTCTCTCTCTTTCTCTTACCTCTCTCTTCTTAGATTCTTTCCTTCGCTTCGTCACCACCCCTTACGCCACCAGGGAGATGATGAAGACGTTTGGCGGGTCCAGAATCAATTAACGTTGAGGCCACCGGGGTAGGGGTGACTTGCCTAAACTCATACTCCCATAGTCATTGTCGCAGCCACCCACAGAAAACGGATTTCTGTTTTCTTTTGTCAAACGAAGGCATAATGGAGCGGCATCAATTATAATCGAGAGAACTGCTTCTGCTTTGGAAAGACTGAGGTAGGTATTGTGTTACATCATTTGAATCAGTGCTGTTACGTAGTGAGCTGAAGCCACTAAATAAAGTTCGTTGTTGATAATGGCATCATCATAGTCACATCCTCACATCTAGTGAGGATGTTATGTCCTGAAACTGGAGTGAGGATAAGATAAAATTAAACACTGATTACAGTGGGGGAGAAAACGCTAACGATATATATATATATATATATATATATATATATATATATATATATATATATATATATGATTGGTATCTTGCCATGAGTAGTATTTTCTTTCTCTATCACTCTCATTTACATGTATCACACACTTCGGAGAAGAAATCCCAGATATACCTATATACCGTATACAGCATGGAATTTTGCTCGTTGTAAGGCGAGAACTCAGCCCTGTATGAATAGTATATGGTTATTTTTAAGTCTGGGCTAGAATTTTCGAGCTTAAGCTTGCAACCTTTCCTTAAAGTAAATAACTACTTATAGACATTCCTTTATGTAATTTCCTTAGGTATATGAATGAGTCTACATTCATTCTCTTAAAAGAATGGCTACTTACAGTCATGCCGTTACGCAAATGACTGTTCAGAGGCTTTTCCTTAGGGATTCTTTTTTTTTTTTAAGCCATTCACAGGGTCGTACTGTCGTGCATAAGGATCGAGCAACAGTGTTCAAGTACTTGAGCAGAGTCACAGGTTCAAAATGACGTCGTAATGGCTGGGATGAATGAACCCATGAGATCTTTGTGAGTCTGTCTGATTGGCTAGTCCGCCTCTAGATGCTGAATGGCACTGGTGAAGATTTGTCAGTGATTTCTCCCTTGTCAAGAGACGGTAGTTAATATTGCACAAGCCATAGAGCTGAATTAGACAGACACTAATGACGAACGTAAAATGCTTAAACAAACTTTACCACCAATTTTGTTCAAACGAACGGACAACGTCGAAAAGGCAAGCAAAATTATATATAATTTTTTTTTTCATCGAGAAAAAGAACTGCGTGTTATCCCCTTTCACAATACGGCGTTGCATCCTATGTCTATGTTGCAACGAGGCTACAGCCTACGTCCCTGTTATAACAAAGCTGCAGCCTTACGTCCCTGTTACAACAAAGATGCAACCTACGTTCGTATATATAAAAAAAAGCTGCATCCTATATCTGTGTTATAACAAGCACATTATCATTGTTACAGGTCCAGATATTTCTTTATGATGGCTTAAGTTCACCTTCTTTCATGCAAGGTATGTATGTGTGTGTGTGTGTGTGTGTGTGTGTGTGTGTGTGTGTGTGTGTGTCTGTGTGTGTTCGTGTGTGTGTGTGTGTGTGTGTATTTGATAGTTCATTTTCTGCCTGATAACATTA